>RJWJ010005353.1:0-40221 GCA_004363605.1 Indri indri
CCTCTGCCCAGCCCCCGTCCTGGAGCTCTGCACCCCTCTAGTGCACCCCACTCTCCAGATGGGGAGACTGAGGCCCTGCCCAGAGCTGCCCCATCTCGGCTCCCTGGCTCCTGCCCAGAGCCGGGAGGGAGGGGGCCGTGCGGGGCAGGGGCTGCCAGATGGCGGTAATCCTGTGTCAACAGGGGCTTAGACACCTGCCCCACTCCCCCCACCCACCCCGCCTGCCGGCATTCCGGCACATCTCGGCCTGGGTGGGGGTGCTGTCTCCCGCCCCGGCCCCAGCCTGAGCACAGCCTGATTTCACAGACGGTTTCAAAGGCCAGGCCTGTCCTGCCCCAGCTACTGTTCTGCCATGAGCCTAGTCCCTGAGAATGGGCTGAGCACTGTCTCGCGAGAGAATTTTCTGGACACACTTGGGGCTGGAGATGTCACAGCATTTGGAGCAGCCATCGTGGGGTGGAGGGTGGCAGCCAGAGGCCCCCAGCTGGAGCTGAGCTGCGGAGGAGGGATGGCAGGGGGCTTGGGAGGGGGTTGCTGCTGAGGCAGAGGGTCCTAGGGCTGTGCTCCGGGATGGCCAGGCCAGGTGGGCAGTGCCCTCGGTCGGGGGTGGGGGGGGTGGGGGCCGAGCCAGGAGTTGGAGAAAGGGGAGCTGAGCCTCGGGGGCCCCGTGCAAGGGGCCAGGACATCAGCCAGACAGGAGGGCACAGTGCCCGAGTGGCTGAGGCCAGCCTGGGACAGTCTCCTGGTGTGGACATAGGTCACTCCTGGAGCCTGGAGCCTGCAGGGATGAGTCTGGGGTCAGGGTGGCCTCTGGGGTGCTGGCGCTGCCCACGCCTGGGCCCTGCTCCATCCAGGCTGCCTCCCTGCCCCACTCGGTGGCCCTCATGCCTGACTGGGGCCAGCACGTCCACTAGGAGAACATGGCCCTAGCCGAGCGCGTCCCTGCAGGTCTGCCCCTTACCCCTGTTCAGTGGGTGCCGGCTGGGTAACGCTCAGCCCCGCTTCGAGCTGGGTTTCCCTGCCAGGACCACAGACACGAGGGCCGAGGACACAGGGTCTGGGTGGGCCAAGCCGGAGCCCGGCCTGCAGGGCTGCCGAGGGGGTGTGGGGAGGAAGGTGGCGGCACCTGCCCCCTGCCCACCCCACCGCAGGCACCCTCCCCACTGCCTGCCTTCTCTCAGGGTTGCACAGGCCCTTCGGGCTGCGGGATGGGGGCTCAGATTTCCATGTCAATGGCCGCAGCCTGGTAAGCTGGTTAACAAGCCCCCAGCCCCGCTGGGGAGGCCGGGTGTTAACACAGGCCCCACTCTCCTACGCAGGCCTCCCGGTTGCCATGGTGCCCTGTGTGGCCCTTTGGGCTGTGGCTAATCCTTTCTCTGGGCCTTTCATCCCGGCCATCCCACCCCAGGCTGGTCGCTGGTGACTCGGCCGCGCCCAACAAGGCTGGTTTCTTTGTGGGGTCAGAGGAGGCCGTAAATCCAGCCCCCGTGGCCCCCAACCCCTTGGCCAGCCCTTTGTCCTGACATTGTCCCACGTCCTGGCCCTCCCTTCTGGGAACTCCAGTGGCGGGAAGAAGCCTTTGCCAGGTGGGGAGGAGTGTCACCAGGCCGGCCCCCGCCCCTCCGCCTGGCCACACTCGCCCTATGGCCTCGCCTCCCGTCACCACCTCCCGCTCTGGCTGCTCCCGGGCTGTGCCAGGCGCTCCCGCCGCCCGCCTTTGCTCCGGTGGCCTCTGGTCTGGAACCTCTTCCCAGCTAGCCCTGGAAGCTCCCCATGACAGTCTTCCTGGAATGTCACCTTCTCCCAGAGGCTGCAAGCTCCACCCTCCGACTCTGTGGCACTGTCCCTTCTAACGCCCACGAGGACCACTTGCTGCCCGTGCCCTCCAGAATGCCCGCTCCACGGGGGCAGGGACTGCAGCACCCAGGACGTGGCTGGCCCATGGCAGGCACTGGGCAGTCTGCGTGAAAGAGTGGGGGCTCTCAGCCGGGGGTGGCGGGGGCTGTGGCCCGAGGACAACGGCAGTTGTCTAGCTAGCCTGTCCCCTGAAGGGTGGGTGAGGTCCCAAGTCTGGGCTGACCCGACTCCATCCTCACAGGCCTACTTGGGCCCAGCAGCTCACGCAGAGACCCCCTCCCCTCCCCTCCCCTCCCTGCAGCATCGTCTGTCCCCAGAAGACAGAATCCAGGTATCCTGGAAGTCAGGCCAACATGTGATCTGAAAGGTCGATCAATTAGCCTGGCCTCCGGTCCTGTGCTTGGCTCCCCACTGCTCCTCTCTGCTAGCTTCTGCTTGCATACCTCCAGTGATGGGGAGCTCACTACCTAAGCAGTTCAGACAGGGAGAGTGTCTCTTGCTTGGGTGTACTTCTAGTCTGGGCTTGGGCTCATACGCTGGGGAAGCACCGCAAACGGACTTTGCCTCTGCCTGTGGCTCCCAGCTTTGTGGCATGGGGGGTGATGGACCACTCCTCAGCTCTAGGCTCCCTGGCTGGGCTATGTGTCAGTGGCTGTTAGCCAGGACCCAGGCCTGATATGCCCTGAGTGCCCCCTGAAAGTGGGGCATGTGGAGATCTAGCCTGTCCCCTGAAATTGGGGTACAGGAAACCTAGCCTGTCCCTTGAAAGTGGGGTGTGGGGACCTATTCTGTCCCCTAAAAATGTGGCACAGGAGGGCCTAACCTTCCCCTGAAAGTGGGGTGCAGGAGGCCTAGCCTATCTGTCCTCCTACAGTGGGGCACCCACGGATGCTTGCCCACAGCTGCCATTGGTCTTTTTTTCTGTTTTTTTGAGACAGAGTCTCACTCTGTTGCTCTGGCTAGAGTGAGTGCCGTGGCGTCAGCCTAGCTCACAGCAACCTCAAACTCCCGGGCTCAAGCGATTCTCCTGCCTCAGCCTCCCGAGTAGCTGGGACTACAGGCACATGCCACCATGCCCGGCTAATTTTTTCTATATATTTTTAGTTGTTCAGGTAATTTTTTTCTATTTTTTTTAGTAGAGACGGGGTCTCGCTCTTGCTCAGGCTGGTCTTGAACTCCTGAGCTCAAACAATCTGCCCGCCTCGGCCTCCCAGAGTGCTAGGATTACAGGCGTGAGCCATGCCATTGGTCTTTCATGAGGCAGGAGGGATAGGAAATGGCCCCATTTTACAGCTGAGAAGACTGAGTCTTGGAGAAAAGGGCTGGGTGCTCCTGGGGGAGGCAGAGCCTGACTGACCCTGTGGCCTCTCTCAGGCCACCTGGCAAGGGGGGAGCCCAAGCCCCACTCCTCACTGACCACCCCCAGTGCCCTCAGCTCCAGGGCCTGCCCAAACTGGCCCCTAGGCCTCCCTGGCGGGGAGGTGGGAGCAGCTTGGGGGGTGTGCAGTGAGAGGGTGCGCAGTTAGAGGGCCACTGAGGGGAGGACCATGGAGGCTTTGCTGGGGAAGTCCCTCCCAGCCTCAGTTTCCCCATCTGTCACAGGGGCTGAGGAGAGGCCACCCCACTGGGCTTCTCAAGAGATCCAGCACCCCCACGCCCTCCAATGCAAGGAGGGACTGTCAGGGGCCCTGAGAGAAGGAAGAGGGGGGCGAGGAGAGGCGGGGAGCCTCTCCCTGCATTCAGTGCGTGGGCAAGAGCCAGATTCCAGAACTCTCCAGAGAGACCAAGGAGGGTCCAGCCCCACAGCCGCCATTGGCTACACTGTCAGGGCCTGTGGCTGCCCCGACCCTGCACTTCCTGCCCACCCCCTCCCAGAGACCCTCGGCTGACATATCGTGAGGTCGGGCTCCTCTGACAAGTGGGAGACATCGCAGCCCAGAGAGGGCAAGAGATTTGCCCAGAGTCACACAGCAAGAACCCGGCTGTCTGCAGAACGAATGAATGAATGTCCTAGTGGGTGCCGTGGGAGCTGCCTGGGCCCGGGCAGGCCTTCCTGCTGCCCTGGCAGCTGCCCTTGCCCACAGCCACCCCTCCCGCTGTGTGGGGCCTTCCATAGGCCCCTGGGGCACACGGATCTGCCGTTGCGTGGGCGCCCTCAGCCTGGAGCGGTGCCCGGTGGCGAGTCGGAGCAGGTCCACCCACCTGGGAGTGGGCCCAGCGTCAGGCTGCAGGGGCCTCGGCCCCCACCCCCAGCTCTGCCTTCCTCCGTCCCCCCACCAGCCCCTTGGCACCAACTGAAAGGAGGTGGCCTTGTTCGGAGGGTTTCCTGACTCGCAGATGAAAGCAGCCCCCCAGGGCGTGGCTGTGGGGACTCGGGAACCCGTGAGGAGCACCGGCGTGGCAGAGGGGGAGAGGGCGCAGTCTCTTAGGCTCGAGCTCCTGCTCATGTTTTAAAACTAGTCCCCGAGCACAAACCAAGCGCCTGGGCTAGGGATCCATCAGGGACAGAGACAGGCGAGGACGCGGCGCAGCAGGATGGCGAGATGACGGCAACGATGACGACGGCACTCACAACAACCATGGCCTGTTCCTGCCCCTCACCTGATGCGTGTGAGCTCGTGCCATCCTCACGACACCCTTCAAGCAGGCCTCATCATTTCCACTTTGCAGTTGAAGAAATTGAGGCACAGAAAGATCATGTGACTCACCAGTGTCACCCAGCAAATAACCAGCAGAGCCGAGGTGGAAACCGTAGCGGTGTGGATCCAAGAGGCAGACAGGCCGGCTGGATGCCCCTGAGCAAAGCACCTAGCCCCTCTCAGCCTCAGTTTCCCGCTGAGGTCCCGCTGTGAGACCCAGGGCAGGTCTGGCGCAGCGGACAGGAAGTGGCGGGCAGGGAGCGGGGCTGGGACAGCTCTTGGGCTGTGGGGCCCCCTCCACAAGGAGCTTCCCTTTCAGGACCTGTAAAATGAGGTCATTGTCCCTATCTCCCTCAGAGGGACTGGGCGGCTAAGGGGCCCACCGACCTTGCCTGAGCCAAGCTGGGCCCCATGCCCCCCACTGGGGGTCGTGGGAAGAGGCCTGGGGAAGGTCCCTGTGGACACACCTGGGCGGCCCAGCCTCCCAGGGGGGTGCGGGAGATGCATCAGGGCCAGGCCAGGCCGCCCACTCGCCCGCTCGCCGGCAGGGCCAGAGCTGCCTGCGGCCCCTGGGGAGGACAGAAGAGGCTGAGGAACCGGCTGTGCGGGACACCTGAGCCCGCTGACCAGGCCTCCCAGGGGGCGGCCGCCTGGGGGCTGAGAGGCAGGGACCAGGCGTGTTCCCACCGCCTCCCCCCACAGGCCCCGGAGGAAGCAGGTCAGCATGTGTTAGGCCGGCTGGGGCCTGGGCCTGCCCGACCCATCTGCTGGGCAGGAGAGACCAGGCCGTGCGCCGCCTGGCCTTGGTTTCCGTGCTGTGACTAGGGACACTGTCCCTGCCCTCCCTGGCCCTGGGGAGCAAGGCAGGCGTGCAGGACCATCACCCCATTTCACAGGTGGGGAAGCCGAGACCCCGAGCCGTGGAGCTCCCGGCTCTGCTGCTGCCGGGCCACTGGTTGGCCGAGGCAGCCCTTGGCCGGTGCAGAGCGCAGACCCGGCTGCAGATCCTGGCTCCACCACCTCCTGGCTGGGCAATCTCTCAGCCTCGGGTTCCACATCTTGTAAAAGGCACCTGGGAAGATCAACGGACCCCGGGAGGGGGTCACGTGGGGTGACCTCAGGGCAAGTGGGGGAGGCCCAGCCCCGCTGGTCCAGGGGCTGGTGGCCACTTGCCCGGGGCTCGTGCCCGGACCTGAGGGCTGAGAGAGAAACGTCCTGCCAGGGAGCAGGCGGGGCATGGGGCCTGGGGGTTAGGTGTCGCTAGCCCATCCACGAGTGCCCCTCTGTCTCTTGCGTCAGGCAGAAGCCTGGGGCCAGCTGGTGGGCACAGAGGCAGAGCACCCACCTTTCTGTCTGTCCCTCCAGCCGCACTCCTGGTGGGCAGGCCTGGTGCTGTCGTCCTCTGTGGCAACACCCGCCTGCACCATCAGGCTGGGCTGTGTGCCCACGGACTCACACATGCCAAGGGGGCCCCCCGAAGCCCCCCCAACCTGCCTTGATGAGGGGCAGGGCAGCTGGCCTGGCAGGGAGGGGCATCCAGCCTCCAGGTTCCTGGCAGTTGGGGTGTGGTGGGTTGAACAGTGGCCCCCCAAAAAGGGTATGTCCAAGTCCTGACACCCAGAACCCAGAAAGGGGACCTCACTTGGAAAAAGGGTCTTTGCAGATGAAATTAAGTTAGGGGTCTTAAGACGAGGACACAGAGACTTGGAGGGAAGGCTGCGTGAGGACAGGACAGAGACGGGCAGGGCCGCTCTACACGGAGGAGCACCAAGCATCGCCGCCACCGCCAGGCTGGCAGGGGCTGGCGCAGACCCCTCACATCCCAGGAGGAGCCGGCCCAGCTGACACCAGAGCCGTGAGACAATAAATGCCTTTTGTTTTCAGCCAAGTTTGTGGTGATTTGCTGCAGTGGCCCTAGAAACTACCTCGGGGGGCACGGGGGTCCCCCAAAGCCTGGGAAAGGGCCAGGCTCGGACACCACAGCAACAAGCCCTGCCCCAGGCCTTCCACAGACACAGGGAAGGACATCCCTCTCGCCCAGGCCAGCCCTGCCCCCATCCAGCCTGGACCTAAGAGCTCCCCGTGTCCCGTCTGCAGCCTGACCCAGGTGCCCCTGCTCACTCGCACAGTCAGGGGACCTCGCCGACCCCAGTGCCTTTGCAGCTGCTGTTTCCCAACCAGGATCATGTCCCCCAGGCCTCATGACACCCCCCACGTCTCGGCCTCGCATATGCTTGTCCACTCCCTCCTCGGCCGTCCAGCCTCGTCAGTCACGCCCCTGCCCCTTCTTTTATTCTCTTGTGCCCACCCCCACGGGCAGTTCCGTGTTTGCCGGCAAGGGGTCTGCTGGCCTTGGGTAGCATGAACTCCAGGGGCAAGGCTGGGTCTGTGCTGCTCATGTTTTACCACCATGTCCCCACGGGGCCTGGCATCTCAATGATATTTCGAGCCACAGGAAAGGGAGGATTTGGTGGCTCTCAGGGCTGGACAGGGTGACCCTGAGGATTCTCCTGTGTGAGCTGCCCAGCGGCCTGGGCCGCTCCAGCCTGCCTCTCCTGAAGGCCCCGACCTCTCCCCTTGTGCCTGGAGGGGTCGCGAGGCCTGGCTCTAAGAGGACACACCCAAAGTCCAACTAGAAGTCCCCAGGTGGTTTCAGGGCAGCCACGGTCACAGGTGCCCAGACCTGGGAGAGGTCCCGGGGGTCCAGCCCCATCCTGCCAGGGCTGCCTGTGGACCCCTAAGCAAACCCTGTCCATCCTGGGGCCCCTGACGCCTCCTTGAAGAATTGTCTACTGGGGCCCAGGGGTCTCAGGGAAGCAGCGACTCAGCCGGGCCAGGTGCCGGGGGATGGTGGCAAAGCTGAGTCTCGTCCTGGCCCTGAAGTACTGCGCTCAGACCCAGGGAGCAGGGGAAGGAGGCTCCACCTGCTCTGGGGATGGAGGCAGCTGGGCCGACAGCAGAGGTCAGAGCGGGCTTCCTGGAGGAAGAGGTGGTGGGAGTCAGGAAGAACGCAGGGGGCGGGGTGGGGGGGGAAGCGCCAACTCAGCCCCAGAAGCCCCACTTCTTGTGGCAGAGCCTCCTGGATGGGCAGTGACCTTCCGTCCAAGGTTGCTGCCCTGTGCTGGGCCTGAAGCGTGAGTCGGGGCCATGCCTTAGTTTCCTACCTTGGCCCGGCTGCCTCTCTGCAGACAAGGACGAGGCCAACGCCACCCGCCTCCTCCTTCCGGAGTCTCCAGCTGGGCCGGGGAAAGGAGCCGTCCCAGGGCTCTGGGCGTGTGCACACAGGACACACGTGTCCCCTTGCACGGCCAGCCCACACGTGCAGACTGGCAGCACGCCATGCCCCCACGGGCTCACCCCTATGTCCACACGCACCCGTGGACGCACACATACACACAAGTGCAAGTGCCTGCCAGCACGCAACGCCCCCCCCTCCCCACCACCGAGTCTTGTCTCTGTCGGTGACCAGGCCCAGTTTCCTGTGACAGTCCCAGTATGCCCCAGGAGTAATGATTAACAGAGCCCCCTCCCACTCTTGAAAGTGCCTCAGTTTAGATGATAAAATACGTGGTCACCTCTGTCTGGGACACCACAAGGGCTGCAAACAGCTGGTCTTTGGGGCCACAGCTGGGCAGGGCAACCACGACCAGGTAGTGTCTGGCTACGTGAGGCTGAGCGGGATCCTACCTTTGTACCAGCGGCCCCACTCATCCTGCACCTGATTCTTTGGGGTGGGGGAACACCAGGCCTCGCAGTCAGGGCCCGAAATCGTCAGCCTGTCCTCCACAGCTGCCCCATTCTGCCAGCAGGATTGGCCTGTGGTTTTGTTAGCTGCCGACCAGAGGCCGAGGACAAGCCTTGCCGTCTGAGCAGAGGACTGGGGGAGGACATTGCCAAAAGGAACAGAAAAGGCTGAAGAAACCTGGGGGCTGCGTCAGGGCCGCTGTGCACATCTGCGCAGGTTGTTCACTGACCAAGGGCACACACCTGAAATCCAGCCCACGCTCTCCTCACGGAGCTGCAGGGAAGCAGTGCCTCTCCCCAGGTGGTGCCCTGGGTGTGAGCAAGGTGTGTCTGGCAGGCCAGGGTCCATGCTTCTCCAAGACCCTGTGTCGACTGTGGCTGTCTGTGCACATGTACCAGAGAGCCTGGAGGATGCTGGGACCCCCGCCCCCAGGCCAGAGCTCTCACGGGCAGGGAGGTGCATCCCTGTCTGGCCCAGGGGGCTGCGGTTCCCAGGCCATCACAATGGCCACACAACAGGGGCGCCTGGAGACGGAACCTAATCTCGGGCTATTGAAGACCTGAAAGCTGTGGCCCCTGCCCCAAGCCAGCAGACGTGCCTGCCGGCCCCACCCCGGACACCCGATCCACCATCGCCCTGCCTCAAGGGGGGACACTGTCCCCCCAGGGTCCAGCCCCGCCCCCACATAGACAAGGAGGGAAACTGGGTAGCTGGGATAGAGTGACAGCAGTGGAAGGCGGGGACGAGACAGGAGGGAGGGGCGGCCCGAGGATGCACCAGGTCTGAAGATCTGCCCTGGGGACCCCAGAGCCCCAAGGAGGGCTCAAGTGACTGCTGGTTTGTGGAGGGGGCGCGGGTGGGTGGCTGAGCCCAGAGAGAAACAGCCTGCATAGGACCCCACCTGAGGCTGGGGACATAGCCAAGCCTGGGGGCCCGCCCTTCCCCCACCGCCCTGCTGCAGCTGGGCCACCTCACTCCCACCCCCCGGAGCAGGCCGGCCAGGGCACAACCAGCCCCTGCTCAGTCCTGGCCGGTGGAGCTCTCCGAGGGGAGGCAGGGAGCAGCGGCCTGGCTAGGGGCTCCTTTGGGTGCTGTGAGCCAGACCATCTCTGCCCGAAGGTCCCCTGTACCATGCTGCCTCTGGCTCAAGTGCCGCCCACCCCCAGACTCCACACAGAGGGTCCTGGAGCCTCAGGCTCCCAGAACTGCAGGATTTCCCAGGGTGGGGGCGCAGGTGCAGTGAGCCCAAGGATGCTTGCTGGCTGCTGGCTCTCAAGGGGGCCCCCCATCTTTTGGCCTCAATCTTCCCATCCGCGAAATGGGACTTTGACCCAGAGGCCCCTTCAAGGCCCCTTCTACCAGCTCTCCTATCAAGGGCCATGTCCAGCAAACTCAGCTCTGTCCACCCTGTTGAGCACTTTCTGGGTGTCAGGCTGTAAGGGGGCCGGAGGGGCCTGAAGGATAGATGTGGACATGAGGCCGGAGCGCCTGGAAGACTTCCCAAAGGACAGGGAGACCTGAACCCTCCAAGCAGCACAGGAAAGCGTGGGGGGGCTGGTCTGGCAGAGCCCAGGTCTCAGCAGGCAAAGGGGCTGGGGGCTGGCAGAGGCCAGATCGTGGTGGCCAGCGAATGCCCAGGCAGAGCCAAGGAGGGTGTTAGGCCAAACCCCTTCTCTAGGATTCGGGGGTCGGCCGTCAGTGTCCGGCCAAGCCACTCTGCCAGCTCCCTACCCGCTCCAGCTCAGGACCAGGAGGCAGAGCATCTTGGCACACACCTGGCATGGAACCGGGATCCAGGGAAGCTGCGGCCTGAAGAGACGCACGGGCTGCCCAAGGTGGCCCAGAGGGCAGGCTGGCATCAGCCCTGCCGGCAAACCTTGGTCCTACCGAGTCAGCCGCTGAGGTTGGGGGGTGGGCAAGATAAGGGACTGCTGGGCTCTTGCTGGGCCTGATGTCACTGTCAGGCAAAGTGGCCGCCCGCAATGACCTCAGAGGTTGCTTAGGGCAGCTGGCACGCACCCTGCCCGTTTCCACGCTTCCTCTGGCAGCAGGGAGATTTATGATGTCGGCAAACGTTCATGGCACCACAGCCCTGCTGGGCCTGGGGCAGGGGCCTCCTTGTGGCCCGACAGGAGGGCCTTTGGGAGCTGGTGGTGGGGAACAGAGCCACACTCATGCAGATCCCCCCACCCCGCCCTGTGTCACCCAGTCCATCACTTCCCTCTCTGAGCCCAAGCTTCCTGGTTTGCAGAGCTAGGCCCAGAGCCCCGCCCTGCCGTGCCTGTGACCCCCGGCCTCTCCACCTCCCTGCCCCAGGCCGGGGGCTCCAACCTTCCCTGCACTGGCAGAGCAAGCTGGGTGGGGTCTTGAGGCCCGGCCCGGGCTGTGGGGGGTGGGAGCATCTGTATTTGAGGGCGAGCTCGGTGAGGAGCCCCCCAGCCAGGGAGGAGGGGGGCTCCAGGAGGTAACCTGGCAGGCCGCGGTTCCGGCTGCTGCTTCTGTCAATACAGCCTTCCTGTTTTGGAGATTAAACCTCGGCTGAGCAAACAGCTTTCCAGGAGGCCCCCCCTCCACCCACAGGCCCCCATCCTTGGCCCTGTCCTGAGGCTGGGACCACCTGGAGGCTGTGGGGGTGGTGGGGGTTGAGGGAGTAGCCAGTGCTATAGCCCCTGCCCTCGCCCAACCCTGGACCACAGCCCGGGCAGCCCGGCCCCTGCCCCAGCCCCCTCCCGACCCACTCGGTGGCCACCCCCGGAACCCCCGCTGTGCAATCCTTCCGCTCCAGGGCAGCCTCCCTGTCCTGCACGCCCTGCCCTCATGTGACCCCCTGCAGGAAGGCAGGAGCAAGCCGCTGGGGCTCACTGCCTGGCACATGCCCACCATGTGTGGACCCCAGGCCTGCAGGAGAGCCACCCTGAGAGCCCCCCAGACTTGTTCCTGGGAGGGCCCTGCCGTCTCATGGATGGCGCCCCGACCTTGGCGCCCGAGTTGCAGGTTGCAGCAGTTTGTCCTGTAGCCATCCTGGTGCTGTGGGCTGCCCAGCAGCATCTCTGGCCTCCATCAACTTGAGCCCACTGATGTCACCCAGCCTGACCCTAGTGGTGACAACCGAAAATGCCTGCAGGAATTCATTGCCACGTGTCCCCTGGGACGAACATCACCCCTGGTTGATCCCTGCTGGGCTAGTCCCTTGCAGACAGTATGCAAAGAAACGGGGCCACAAAGAGAGGGCAGAGCCTCTGGAGCCCCACTCTCTGCAGCCTGAGACCCCATCCCACCTCCCCACGCCCTGCCTGCCCCACCCCTCCCACCAGGGCCTGAGCTCTGAGCAACCTGGCCCTGCCCTCCCTCTGCAAATCCTTCCCAGACTAAGCTTAAACATTGGCAGAGCCTCCCAAGGAAGGGAGGAGGGAGAACAAAGCTCCCCTCCCGGCTTCCTCCCTCCCTGGCCCAAGGACACAAGGCCCAAGGGACAGACAGACAGGGAGGCTCGGGGTTGACACACACTGTCCGAGGGGGACCTCAGGGTTGGGTTGCTTCTTCTCATGCAGCTCAGAGCACTTCCGTCTGCTCCCAGCCCGCGGCGCCCGCCCCACCTGGACGCAGGCTCTTGCTCACCTCCCAGCCTGCCTCCCCCGCTGCCCACACCCATGCCTGACCGCACAGCCTCTCCAGACACCACGACGGCCCTGCCCTGCCTTCCTAGCCACCTCCCCCTGCCCAAACCTTCAAGCCCCAGGGCAAACGTCACCCTCTTTTCCTTGAAGCCTTTCCAGAACCTCCCACCCGCTGGCCCTGGCACATGGTGGATCCTCCCTCACCCAGGCCCTGGGCACCTTTGGGCCTGACCCATCCTCCAGCCCCTACCACCCTCTGCCTGTGTTGGGGACATCTGCATGCCTGTTGAATCCCCGTGAGGCTGTGACCTTCCTGGGGCCAGAGGCTGTGTCTGAGTCACCCCTGAAATCCCCCAGCGCCAAGCGGAGCTGGGCCTGATGCTCAGGGATGCTGTTGGGTGAGTGAGTGAAGTGGATGGAAGGGTGGACGGACAGACAGATGGGCGGGTGGAGCCTGCGCCCAACACTCAGGTCCCATGGAGGAGGCTCATCTCTGCACACGACCTCCCCGCCCCCCGCTTCCAGAACAGCCTGGAATATCTGTCAATGCCATATCTGCCCCCACCCCTCGTAAGGGGGAGGATGCCACATCAGCCCATGCTGCAGAGGAGGGGCTCAAGGTCAGGGATACAGGGACAAGCCCGGGATCCTGCAGTAAGCAGGTCCCCTCTGAGCCAAGACTCTGAACCCTGCCACCTCCATCCAGCCTGGAGACCCTCTTCCCACTGTGGTCCCATGGACACGGGCACAGGGTCATGACCGGGATTGGGGAGCTGTGCCTGGGGCCTGACAGGCACCAGCACGGCCACAGCCCACCCCTGCCCACCCGTGGCTGCCACACAAGCTAGCCATTCTTGGCAAGACAAAGGCCGGCCGGGGCAGGGTAGCTCTGGTGTGTCCCTGGTGGGTGTCTGGCCTCTGCAGGACATGAGTAAGTGGATCCCGGTGGCCAGGCTCTGCTACTGGGGGCTGCAAATCAGATTAGCGCAGGCCAGCCCCACGGTCCAGCTGGCCCCAAGGCGGAGTCCCCAGGAAGAGGCGCAGCTGCCAGGCTCAGGCCTGCTGCCCTCCTGGTGTGGAGAAACCCTGGCTCCAAGACTGACAGGCCCCTCCCACGTTCTTGCTGGGTCGGGGCACGCCTGCTCTCCTCTCCAGACCCCTGCACCCATCTGGAAGACCAGCAGTGTGAGGGAGGCCCTTTGAGGCCTTCTTGAGTTGGTGTCTGGAAATGTTCCCAGTCCAGGGTGGGCACCCGTCACTTCCACAAGTCCCAGTGAGAACTTGCCCCCACCACAGCCCCCCTTGGGCCCCATGACCTGTGCCAGCTCAGAAGCCAGAGGGCTACCCTGCCAGGTCTCCTTACCTTACCCTGAGATCCATGTTCCCGAGGCCTAAGTGTTTGGGGGAACGGACGCAGGGGTCAGCCCCTTCGAAGCCTCTATGTGTCTGCCCGTCCACCCCCTCCACCCTTTCCTGCAATTTCTGTCTGACAAATGTTTATCAAGCACCTAATATATTCCAGGCACTGCCCCAGGCCCTAGGACACAGTGAGAACAACAGTGTTCCTGCTCTCATGTGGCTGGCACCCACCTCCTTCACAGCCATCCACACACCTGTCTGTCCATCCACCCATCCATCCACGCATCCATCCACCCATGTGTCCATCCATCCATGCATCTGTCCATCCATTCATCCACCCATCCATCCATGCATCTGTTCATCCATCCATCCGTCCATTCATCCACCCATCCATCCATGCATCTGTCCATCCATTCATCCACCCATCCATCCATGCATCTGTTCATCCATCCATCCGTCCATTCATCCACCCATCCATCCATGCATCTGTCCATCCATTCATCCACCCATCCATCCATGCATCTGTTCATCCATCCATCCGTCCGTTCATCCACCCATCCATCCATGCATCCATCTATCCATCTATCTACCCACCTATGCACCCATCCATCCACCCACCCACCCATGCATCCATGCATCTGTCCATCCATCCGTCCATCCATCCATCCATCTGTACATCTGTCTGTCTGCCCATCTGTCCATGCCCCCAACTCATCTGTCCCACCAGTGTTTACTGAGCACTTACTTTGTGCCAGGCCCTGATGAGGACTGGAAGGCAGTCCCTGCCCTCAGGGAGGCAGAGAAGTGAACAGGCAGCTACAACCTCATGTGGTCAGTACCAGGATGGGGGTAAACAGGGTCGGGGAGGACTTTCTGGGAGGGGAGCACTTGGCTGGCCTTGGAGGATGCCTCATGCTAGGGTGCCCCCCGAAACCCTGCTCAGCCACCAAGGCCGAGTTGGCTGGACTCTAACAAGCCTGGCCTCTCTGTCCACACCTGGCCCCACGGTTCAGGTGAGGCGGCCAGGCTGCCAGTGGAGAGGTCGTTGCTTTATGCGTGCAGAGCACAAACCCCAAGCCAGCTCAGGTGGGCAGGGCGGGAAGGGCGCCAGCCATGTCCCTATCATAAAGTCCTAAGCTCCACAGAGAGAAGGGAATTGGCCCCAGACCACACAGCGTGTGGGACAGCAGGCTCTGCCCCCATTGTCCCAGGCAGCGCCCACCCCAGCTGCAGTAATGGGAATCAGCTGCCGCCACCCTGCTGTGCCCCTCCCTCCTGCCGGGGAAGCCCTGCTACACAGAGCTTCCCAGCCAAGCCCCCGCCTCCACTTCTGCCAGCAGTGGCCACTCACCCAGAAGCTTCTGAGCCAGGACACTCACTGGGCCATCCGGCCAGCCTACTGCCCCTTAGGAAGCCCACAGGTACCTGGCACCTGGGGGCTCCAGCACTCCTGCGTCTGTACCAGACAAGGACGGGGGCCCAGAAAGGCGCGAGGTTTGCCGAGGCCCCCACACCCCTCTTCCTGACCGCTTTGCTGGGGGTCCTGGGACACCGCTGCCCTCTCTGGGATCTGCCGCTGGGCTGGAGGAGGCTGGGTCCCCGGACACTGAGCGGGGACGACGGGTGGATGCACCTCAGATGACTTCCTGCCGAGTTAATGGGTCACCCATTATGTCTGCACAGATCTTCCAGGACCCTGCAGGAAAGCAGGCCTGAGGCATCCCCCAAAACCACCACGGGGGAAAGCAGGCACACGGTCGCCTCAAAGCCAGCCCTAAGGCAAGGGCAGACCAGCCCATGGCTTCCAGGACCTGACGGTGCTGACCCAGCAGGAGACCCCAGGCTGAGACCTTGGCAGGGAAAGGGGTCCTGAAGCCAGATGGGGACGTAACATTGCTTCTGAGCCTGACGCAGGCAGGGGAGGTGGGGTGGGGCTCCCCTCATCATGTGAGTCCCCAGCCCCTTGGGCCAGCTCCCCACCTGACCTCAAACTCCACAGGCAGGTCTCTCAGGCTGTTCAGGCCTCCACTGTCCAGGAGCCCTAAACCTGGGTTGGTGGGGGGGCCCTGCTGAGGGGAGGTTGGCGGCCCAGGAAGCGGGAAACCCACGTCCCTGGGCCAGAGGGCCAGGCTGCTCGCTGTGTCCAACCAACTACCCACGGAGCACCTCATAAAGTGGACAGTAATGTCATCCTCATGGTACAGGTGGGGAAACTGAGGCTCAGAGGAGTAATGCTATGAGTTCAAGGTCTTAAAGCTGAGAAATGGCCCCTCTGGAATGGAAAGGCAGGCGGTCTGGCTGAGCCCTGGGACAGCCTCTATCCCCAGTCCCCTTCCAGAGGACCCTAAGGCCCCAAGCAGCTTCCTGGGCAACCTGGTCAGCCCTCTCCAGCCCCTCCCCAGCTCCCCATTTCCTGTCCTGGGCCGTTTGGCCCGTTGGGTCCCTGGAGGGAGCCTTCGGGTCTAGGAGGGGGAGGGGAGTGCCTCAGGGTAAGGCTGAGCCTCCTTGGGAAGGGGGGGTGGCTAGACCAGCCACCCCCCTACAGTTTTCAGACCTCAAGGAGTCACCACGAAATTCCATTCTCCTGACAGCAAAGAAATTGATTCACTCTTGCCAAAGCCAGCAGCCCCCACAAGAATGCTGTAAGGCCTTGTCCTGCAGTTCCCAGACAGGCAGCCGCACCCGTGCCCCCACTCCACCAAGCCTGGCTGCGGAGAGATGCAGGACGCCCCAGCCCATCGGCCCTGCCCCCAGCTCCATGCATGTGCCCCTGCCCGGCTGGGCACCGCCCTCTGCACCGCTACCCCTTAGCACCATGCAGCCATCCCCTCTGAGCCTCAGCTTGCTGTCTGTACAACAGGCACACCACTTCAACCGCCTGCGAGTCAAAGGCACCGCGGCCAGGTGGGCCGGGCAGCAGGAAAGCCCAGCGCAACAGCAGGGGTTGGGGGGCTTGCGATAGGAGGGACCATGGAGAGGCTGACTCACAGGGCCTTGCCAGGTGGGAGATGGGTGGCTGCTCACGGCTCTTGCTAGATGCTCAGCACCTGCCCACTAAGGATGCCAGAGACGAGGTCCAGGTACAGGGAACAGCCGACACGAAGACTTGGGGGCTTGGTCACGCTTGCACTGCTGGGGAATGAGGAGGCTTGCAGGCAGCACCAAGCCACCGGCTGGGACTCGGTCACTAGGTGCGTGGGCACCAAGCTGGGAGTTGGACTTGCAGGCAATGGGGAGCCATGGAGGATTCTGCGCTTCGTGTGTGTGTGTGGGGGGGGGTTATGCTTGGGGTTGTCTGATTGTTGCACGGACAATAAATAGAGCAGGTAGGCTGGGGACAGGGAGACCAGGCGGAGGCTGCCCACGTGGTCCAGAGGAGAGATGATGGCACTGGAGGGGCTCAGTCTCAAAATGGTCCAGATACGGGCAGACATGAGTTGGTGGGGGTGGCAGTGAAGGACACCGGGTGAGGGGGCATGGAGACCCTTCAGGCCTGAGGCTGGGGTTGGGCTGGGGCTCAGCTGCTCAGGGGCAGCCAACCCAGCCACTGGGCTCTTCTCTCTCCTGTCCACCCCCAAGCCTCCCCGGCTGCCTGGAGGCTCCAGGGCTAGGCTCTGGCTGATGGGGGAGGGGTTTATGGCAGGAGGTGACTCCATGGGAGACTTGTCACTTGGGCACAGCCAGCACCATCTGCTCAGGCATCTGCCTGCCCGAGGTGGTGCTGGTTAATTACCTGGGGCGGGCAGGAAAGGGCCTGGGAACCACCATCCCCCACCCCGCCCATCGCACAGGGACTACGGTGGGGCCCCCAGGGCCCTAAGAGCAAATGGGCCACAGCCCCCTTGACGGGGGTCTGGCGGTGGGGCCCGACGTTCATTCAATAAATCTTTACAGAGCACCTCCTCTGTGGGAAGACCGGTCCAGGTCAGCATTACAGGAGGTGGCTGCTGTCCTGTGGTTGACGTTCAGGCAGAAGAAGGGAGAGGCGCAACAAAGTGGCATGTAAATAACTGAAAATGCCTTTTCAGGTGTGAAGATAACGGGCCGGCGTGGGGGGCGGGCAGAGCCCAGGGGGAACCAGGTTAGCCGTGGTGGTCGTGGTGGTCGCAGAGAACCGCCTTAGCAGGGGACGCGGGAGCTGAGGCCAGACGGGAAGGAGGCGCAGCCGAGCGCAGAGTCGCCCTCTCCACGCTTCCGGAAGACGCGAGGCGGGGGGCTAGCACCCTGCTCCGAGGGACCCTTGGCCACTTCCAGGCCCCTAGCCCCTCACCCCGCCTGCAGGCGTGCATTCCTGCCGCCCCCGCTCGTGCGGGGGGCCGGCCGGCCCGTGGGAAGGGCCGGAGGAGGGGGCTGAGTGCCGGGGAGGCGGGGCGGGGAGGATGCACAGCTGGGCCACATCTGGGCCAGGCGCGGAGGAACCAAATGGACCAGAAGGCAGCCTTTCATCCTGGGAGGGAACAGGCGGCCTTGCCTTCTCCTCGCCCCGGGGCGCCTGAGGATTTTGGGGGACCAACCCGCCGACGTAGGGCCGGGACTCGAGGAAATTAGCCCGGAGGAAAGGGGTGGGATTTGGTACAGGCGCTTTCTCGGTATAACCTCCTGTCCTCTCCGGTGGCACAGGTGACCAAACTCCCGGTCTGTATCAATAACGGACCCTGAGCCAGGCGCTCAGGACGAGCCGGGCGCCGCCCCAGTATGCCTGCCTGCCCCGTCCCCAGGGGAGGAGGCCGGGCGCTGGGAGGGGAAGTCTACAGCCAGGAAGTAGGGGTGTCACCTGCGGTGCGCTTGAGCCCGGGCCCAGGTCCCAGGACCCAGTCCACAGCGCCGAGGGCGCGCCCCTCCGCGTGCCGGACGCCCGGTGCATCCCCGGCGGGCGCTGGCCAGCCCGGGTTTCCCCTTCGGGGCCACGGGCCGACGGCCCAGGCGGCCCCCAGGGGCGACCCGGGCTGGGCGGGGTGTGCACGTGCGCCGGGGCGGGGCGGGGCTGCTGCGCCCGCCAGGCGGTTCCCAGCCCCCTGCCGCGGCCCCACGTGGGCCGACCTGCCCCGAGGGGCTCCCCGCACGAGGCCCCGCCCCGGGCCGAGGAGCCAGTGAGCACGCGGGGGCGGGGCCGGGGCGGGGAGATTTAACAGGGCCGAGCGAGGGCGGCGCACAGCTGGACGGCGCCGCAGAGCGCGGGCCTGGGCGCGGGTGCTGGGTAGGGCGCACCGGGCGCACCGCGCTGCCGCCTCCCCACCATGCTCAAGCGCTGCGGCCGGCGCCTGCTGCTGGCGCTGGCGGGCGCGCTGCTCGCCTGCCTGCTGGTGCTCACCGCCGACCCGCCGCCGCCCCCGCTGCCTGAGCGCGGCCGGCGCGCGCTGCGCAGCCTGGCTGTCCCCGCGGGGGCGGCCCCAGTGCCCGGGCTGGGGGCGGCGGCGGCGCCCGGAGCGCTGGCCCGCGAGGTGCACAGCCTGTCCCAGTACTTCAGCCTGCTGACCCGCGCGCGCAGAGACGCGGCCCCGCCGCTCGGGGCCGCCTCCCGCCCAGCCGATGGCCACCCGCGGCCTCCGGCCGAGCCGCTCGCGCCCCGCGACGTCTTCATCGCGGTCAAGACTACCAAAAAGTTTCACCGCGCGCGCCTAGACTTGTTGCTGGAGACCTGGATCTCGCGCCACAAGGAGATGGTGAGCCCCGGCGGCCTGGGCGGGAGGGTGGAGTGGGCACACACCGTCTTGTCCAGCTGGTGGCACCGTCCCTTGGGGGCCAGGCTGCATCCCTGTCCAGCTGCTGGGGCTCTCTGGGGCGCGACGCCAGTCCTTCCCCTGGGAGCCCAGTCTGCCTGCCGGGGCCACTCTCCCCACACTGTTGTGTCCGAGGGGCCCCACCGCCAGGCAAGTCCCAGAGTCCCGGTTGGCTGCAATGACAGGCATCAGTCTCTAGGGCTTGGGGTTGGTGCCCTGTAATGCTTCTTGCTCCCACACACTGGAGCGCATCAATAGGGCGTTGCTGTCCCCAAACCTGCTTGGGTCCGTCATGGAGCATCCACCCTGGGCTCACACCCCCATCTGGGGAGGAAGGCTCTTCCCTTAGAGGTGACGTGAGGGGTTAAGACCCATGGGCCAGTCCCCAACCTCATACCAGTTTGCTAGGGTATGGGGGGCTGGCCATTGCTGGTTGGTGGGCCAGAGGGAGGACATCTCAAAAGAAAGAGCCCGGGTTTTGGGGTCTGCGTGGAGACCCCCTGCCCCACAGCACAAGAGTCTCTGAGGCCTGGAAGCTTGTGCTCAGTACAGCCCATTTGAGCATCAGCTTCTTTCAAGTGCATAATAAAGACACACCCCACTTGAAAATTTCCCTTGAGGCTACATCAGGACGGTTGAGTTGGGGCGGGATGGGGACAGAGTGTGGGCTCTGTGTGCAGTGGGGAGGGGCATCTCCAGCCTGGGAGGTGCAGGGGCAGTTGGTGTGAGGGGGGTCTTGGAGAAGACCCTGTGCCCCTTTCTCCCTGTTCGGACCCAAGGGACCCAGGGCCTCTGGCCTGTCTGAGCCCGTTTGGGGCAAGGTCGAGGTTGGGAGCAGGGCCCCACGGAGGTCAGGGTCCTGTCTCGTCCTGGCGTGGGGAGGGGGCCCTGGGAACCCCATGGCAGCCTCCTGGGAACACAGCGTCCCTTTCCCAGGGGCTCAGCGGGCCAGAGGGAGGGGGCGGCGGGGGCCGTCGGTTTTGTTTGGCTGCTGGGCCGTTAGGATTCCCAGCGCCGGGCGGCTCTCACGCCGGCCCCTTGGGCAAGGTAACAAAGCCCCTTTCTCCAGTCGAGAAAGGCGTCGGGCCTCTTGTGTGCAGCTATGCGCTCCATGGGAACCGCCGCTGGCGCGCTGACCACTCAGGTTGCCTGGCGATGAGGGAGCCTGTGGCCCCCCCCAACATCCCTGACTGACAGCCCTTGTGGGGCACCAGCCATGAGCCAGCCCCTTCTTCCCCCAGCACTCAGCCTTCCTGCTGTGTGACTTTGGGCATCATTCAGCCTCCTCTGGGCTGCCACCAGCTCTGAGCACCTTGCACTGTAGAATTTTGGACCTTTTTCCAGCAAAGGGGATATGGTCAGGGGTCTCAGGTAGCAGTACCAGCTGGGCTGGGTGATCTTGCGCAAGACCTAGGGCCTCTCTGACCCTCGGTCTCCTTACCTCTGAAATGGGGGAAACATGGCTCTTCCAACAGGGTATTATAAGAGAGGCCTGGCAAAACCTGGCGGCAAAGGCGTGAGCCCAGCAGGCACTCGGAGTGGAGGTGGAGGCCGTCGCTCCACTGGGCCCTGAGGCCCCTGTTGAAGGGTCACAGATTTTCCTTTTCCAGCTCACTCCACCCAAGAGAGGTTTGATCTGCCCCCAGCATCAGTCACATGTGCATAGCAAGCTGGAGCCCCTCTTGTGGTGTGCTGTGGGCAAGGGGTCCTTGGAACTCCCCGCAAAGGAAGTTGGGGTGCAGGGTGACTCAGGCTGGTCTGCTGGGGGAGATGTGAGGTCAGGGCTGTTCTGGGGAAAACCCAGAGAGGCTGTGTGAGCCCAGAGTGGGCATCTGACCACATGCAAGTGGGTGGGAGGGAAGACTTCCTGGAGGAGGTGCTATTTGAGCTAGACTGAGAGTAAAAACGTTGCCCAGAAAGGGCAATCCCATCATGGAGAGCACAGCATGGGGTTGAGCAAGAAGCTTCTAGCAGTTGGAGTGGGGGTTGGGGGGAGGGCTGGCCAGCAGGGGCGTCCAGGATGAAGAGCCTGGCCTTTGGCCCACATGCGCCTCCCCCACCCCTCCCAGGAGCGGGCCAGGCTGGAGCGGCTGCCACCACAGCAGCCACAATTGTGGGGGGAGAACTTGGCATCCTGTGTTTCTTTGAATCGCGGCTCCAGGAACAATGCCGCTTCCTGTGGGTGTCCCCCCACCCCCGCCCTCGTCCACCCTGCTGCCCTGCTCTTCCTCCTCCAGCCAGCAGGGAAGTTGGGGGGCGCTGGGGGATCTGGGTCCTTGGAAAGCTGGAGCTCGGCTCGTTTAGCACCACCTCGGTTCCAGAGTATGACCAAGGGCTGGTGCCTGCACCTCTCTGGGCCTCGGTTTCCCCACTTGTATCTTGGATGGTAATGGCGTCCACCCCCGAGGGCCGCTAGGGAGAGAAAAGAAGAGAATCTGTCTCCGCTTTGCTCTCCACGCAGGTGAGCTCTATTATGCCCATTTTACAGAACAAGAAACTGAGACTCTTAGGGTGGGTGAGGCCCGTGGTGGGGTAGCCCCTTTGCCCTCTTTTCCTGATTGCTCTGTTGTGGGGAGACAGGGCCTGGCATCCCCACAGCCCCACCCTCTTAGATGCTGTTCTCCTGGAGGCTTCTCTGCTTCCCAAGCTGAACAAAGGTGACTTTAATCTGTAGCCTGGGGCTGGGTTTTTAGGGCACACCAAAGCGCGGGAGAACAGGCCTCCCTTGATCTCATTAAGAAAGCATTTTCCTTTTAATCCAGCGGCAGCAGCGGAGCGTCTGCACGGGTCTGCACGGGCCGGCCCTCTGCCTCCCACGGCATTCCTGGGCTGAGATTGGGGAGCGGGCGGGGGGCTGGGTGCGAGTCTGTGCGTGCGGCCGCCCTGGGGTGTCTGCCGGGCTCTGCAGGAGGGGTGTGTGCAGAGAAGGTGTAGAGGGAGCCTGCCACCCTTTAGCTCTGGGCCCATGATCCCCAGCTCGTGGCCTCACCCGAGACTGTGCCCAGGTCCGAGGCTGCCCAGGTGGGGGCGGGACCTCTCCTGGCCTGGGGTGGGTTTCCCCGGCCCCTGGGTATGTACTGTGCTCCAGGCCTGCACATGCTGGAGCCTCCTTTGGACCTATCTGAACATGGATGGGAACGGAGGCTGGGTGTCGGTGGGTGCCCTGCTGCCTTTGCTCAGAGCATCCCCCACCCGCCCCAGGCTCTGCGCTCAGCCATGCCAGGGTGCGCCGGGCGGCACGCGCTGGGCGGGCCAGGCAGAGGAAGGAACATTCCTCCCCATGTGCCGACAGGCCCAGGCGGGCGCCAGCGGCTCCTGTCCCCGCCCCGTTGGCCCCCCTCTCTTCCGCAGAGCTATCCTGGCAGGGGGTAGCCTCTTGCTGGCACAGGTGGAGCCTTGCCCTGTGCTGTGGCCCTGGGCAAGGTCTGTCTGCGACCACGTTTTCTTGCCGAAGCAGCAGGAGGGGGCTGGGCTGCGTGGGTGCCAGGGGCCCTGATCCGTGGGCTGGGGACACCTGCGGTTTCCTGCCACAATCCCGCTGACCATCAGTTAGAGGACTTCAGGCTGCTTTGGCTCAGAGAGGGTAACCTGCCTGGCTGGCCACACAGCAGAGCCCGGGGGCTGGCATAAAGGCCCAGGCTGGAGGACTGCAGTGCTGGTGGCTGCACCCTGCCCGAGGGATCTCGTGCCCAAGCCGGCCCAGTTAACCAAGCCAGCTGTATGGTAATGGGCAGCACGGCCACTCCCGCTTAACTCGGCCGAGTTAAGGCCGGCCCGGCGCCCCTCTCCCAGCGGCCCAGGACAAAGCTGGCAGACAATGCCTGGTGATTCATCCTCTCTCCGGGCCCTTTGTCCGCCAGGGCTTGGCAGCCGCCCAGCAGAGGCCTTTGTCCCCGACCCGAGGGATTGAGACTTGGCTTACCAAAGCCGACCTCCTCTGCCTGTCCCCCCACCCGTCCCACCCGCTCCCGCAGCCTCCAAGTGGCAGGCTGGGCGCTGTGTCAATAAGGGTGTGTGCCCTGCCAGGTGCACGGGGCAGGCCGGGAATCGGTTACCTGGCGGGTGGGTGAGGCACCCCACCTGGCTCGTGCCTAGGTGACCTTGGGCCCAGCTGTCGAGATTGGGAGGGAGGCCCCACCTCCTGAGGGCGAGTTCTGCATGCGCCTCCAGCCCAGCCTGCTCTGCACGTGGGGAAACCGAGGCCGGGAGAAGGGTGGAGAGTAGGTGCATGAGCTCCAGCTGCGGAAAGTCCAGGGTGCCTGGCCCTGCCCCCTCGTCCCTGCACGGGGACACAGGGCTGCCTGTTCAGGACCACTTTTCTCCTTCCAGACGTTCATCTTCACGGATGGGGAGGACGAAGCCCTGGCCAGGCACACGGGTGAGCCCTGGACTTGGGGCGGGAGGGGCGCGGCCTCAATCCCAGCAAAACCCTCCCTTGGCCCCTCCCCCCACTGGGGGCAGCGGGGTCGCGGGCAGCCGGCCTGGGAGGGCAGTTTACTCAACAGGTTTGCTCAACGCCCCGCCCCACCACTCCAGGCCCCCCAATTCTCATGCAAATGAGGCCCATTCAGCCCCCGGGGTCCCTTTGAGCCCCAGCGGCAGCAACAGGTGGCGGGTGCTGGGAAAAAGCTGTGTGAATGGGCCAGGGCGGGGCCCCTGGGAGGGGGCTGGGCTGGCGGAGGGTCAGCTGGCCTGGGCCCTTGTGGGTAAGGCTTGAACCCAGGGGGCTTTCCTTGAGCCGCTGGAGCTCTGCTGTGTCCCCAGGCCAGGCCCCTCTCGGAGCCAGCTCAGACCCACTTACAGCCCCTCCCCCCTCTCCGCAGGCAACGTGGTCAACACGAACTGCTCGGCGGCCCACAGCCGCCAGGCCTTGTCCTGCAAGATGGCCGTGGAGTACGACCACTTCATCGAGTCAGGGAGGAAGTGAGTGTGGCCCATGGAGACCCCTCCACGCTCCTGCCCTGGCAGCCCCTGCACGCCCTCATGCCCTCCCCATGGCCCTACCCTCAGGTGGTTCTGCCACGTGGACGACGACAATTATGTCAACCTGCGGGCCCTGCTGCGGCTGCTGGCCAGCTACCCGCACACCCAGGACGTCTACATCGGCAAACCCAGCCTGGACCGGCCCATCCAGGCCACTGAGCGGGTTAGCGAGAACAAGGTGGTGAGTGCCCGCCCTCCCCGCCCCGTGTCACACACACACACACACCCAGGCACAGCGCGGGAGGGGCCGAAGGCAGCCCTGTGGCCTGGACGTGGTAGGGGGTCCCAGTCCCTCTTCTCACAACATCTCCCCTCTCTCAGCGTCCTGTCCACTTCTGGTTTGCCACGGGTGGGGCTGGCTTCTGCATCAGCCGTGGGCTGGCCCTGAAGATGAGCCCGTGGGCCAGGTGAGTGCCCTGCACAGGTGAGGCTGCCAACCAGCCAGCCAGGTTGCCCCAGGTCCCAAGGTGCCCCCACTGTGGGGCCTGGCTTGGCTCGTCCCCAGCCTCCTGTGAGGTGCTGCCCGCTCCTGCCTGCCTTCCCCTTCCCACCCTCTGGGTTTCAGGGGCAGCTGTGTTTACAGCAGCTGTCCTGAGTCTGACCTGCTGAGAGCAGCACCCCACGCAGGAGCCCTTCCCCACCTGGCACCCCACTCAGCGCCCTCGAGCCCTGGCTGGTGCAGGGGAGCATGCTGCTGCAGGGACCCTGCTTCTGGGGCACGGCCACCTCCTCTCTGGGCCAGCGCCTTCCCCGTATGGGATGCCTGGTGGGGCCTGCACAGCTCCCACGGGCGGCTCCTGCCCCGGCTCACTGTCTGGGACCTTCCCTCCTGCAGCGGGGGCCACTTCATGAGCACCGCCGAGCGGATCCGGCTCCCCGACGACTGCACCATCGGCTACATCGTGGAGGCCCTGCTGGGTGTGCCCCTCATCCGCAGCGGCCTCTTCCACTCCCACCTGGAGAACCTCCAGCAGGTGCCCGCCTCCAAGCTCCATGAACAGGTATGCCACCCCGGCGCCCGGCCTGCACTCAGACACGCGTGGGAAGGGGGAGGCGGGGACCAATCAGGGCGGCCAGGGAGACCCCACCGTCAGTGGCCATCAGGTACCTGCCTCCCCCAGCAGCGTGGCCACCGGCCACAGCATGCTATTTGTCCTCGCCTTGTTCCTCTGAAGTGTGACGCACCTACCCTGGGCCTTTCAGGTCCTTTCCCGAATCAGTAGAGGTTCTCCTGTGCACGACTGGCGACTCGACCAGTTCCACCTGTCGCCACTGTGTTGGACTTTTATTCCCGGGTGTACAGAGTAGGTGTCTCTCTTGGTCCGAGGAAAGGCAAGGCAGGGCTGTCACCTCATTCACGGCCATGTGGCCAGCTTTGGACACAGCCCGGGAACACTGGGGCCCCTGCCGGCATCACTCCACCCCTCTCCCCACAGGTGACCCTGAGCTATGGCATGTTTGAAAACAAGCGGAACGCTGTCCACATGAAGGGTCCATTCTCGGTGGAGGCTGACCCATCCAGGTGAGGAAACTGAGGCCAGAAGGGCTTGCAAAGGTTCCTAGGGGTGGGCAGGATTGGGGCTGGGTGTCCTCAGCAGCATGACTGCATAGAGGTACCCCCAGAGTCCTGCTTGCTCAGGGTGCGGTGGGACCCCCCAGTGTTGTGGGCCTACAGACAGGTGCTCTGTACCCCACCCCACACAGACCAGCCCCCCACTCTGTCCCTACAGGTTCCGCTCCATCCACTGCCATCTGTACCCGGACACACCCTGGTGTCCCCGCACTGCCATCTTCTAGCAGCCATAGCTGAGACCCCATCCCTGGGTGCCCCTGGTATCCAAAGGGCCCGGGGACCCTGTCGTGCTGCCCTTGCCTCGGCATTCGAGGCTCTCCCAGGGCTGTGCCTGCACGCACGTGTATGTGTATCGTGTGCCCGCCTGTGTAGCAGACTGCTGGTCAGTTCTGCTCTGCAGGGGCCAGCAGAAGTGCCACTTGTCTGTGTCCTTGTGCCCTGAGGCTCCGTGGGCTTCAGAAGGATTTGGATGTTGGAAGTCACTCTGAGGGCAGTTCTGTTAATATTTTTGGATCTTTTTTGCAGCCCGGAGTGCTGGGCTACCCTGCAGGGACACGTAGGTGCCTTTCTCTCCCTGCTGATCACCAGCTGTGCGCTGCGGTGCCTGTGCTGGAGATCCTGGCCCCTGCCTGGAGCCCCCAGCACAGCTGCGCCTTGCTCAGTGCAGAGGAGGCTGGTTTTGGGGGTACCTGGTCCCAGCCCCCGCCCCGGTAAGCTCTGGCCTGGGCACGGTGGCTCAGGAACAGTAGACACTGCTCAGTCCCTGGTTCCCGGGGCCGCCCCGTGAAGCCCCTGGTGGCTGTCAGCTGGGTGACTAGTGGCTCCCCTCCCAGCCTTCCTGGCGGGGGTGGGGGGGTCTTCCCTTTGTCTCCCCAGCATCGGGTGAGTCAGAGCCTAGCATTTTATCGCCTCTCCAAAGTAGAGAGAACGTCGCCCACAGTGGGCGTGTCTGTAAATATTGTGACAGTATTTTTTTACTGTGCCTTTTTTTTTTTGAAAGGGGGTGGGTAAAAAGTAGGGTGTTTTTGTGTTTTCAGGGGGTGGGGGAGGGTCTTATTTTATCTTTTCTGTGGATCAGAAAAAGCAGAAGCCAAATTTGGGATGGTCTTTGTTGTCAAAGCTGAAGTGGCCGTGTGTGACGCTCTATTTATGTTCCAGTATCTGGAATCTTCCCCCTGCCCGGCGCAGCCGCCATCCCTGCCGGGCCCAGCTCGGCTCACCTGTCCCGTCGGGGGCGCTTTGTGTTCTGTTTCTCTGTTTGCAAAGACATAGCTAGGAAAGCCAGTGATAAGGGAATGTTCTCAGGGAATTGAAGCGCTGTTGCTATGGCGACGTCCTTTGCTGTGAATAAAGGTGCTCTTTGCAGCAACCTAAGGGGTCCTGGTCTTGTCTGGAAGCGGGGCCTGAGCCCCAGGTCCATCGGAGGTGGCTCCAGGGGTGCCGGGGCACACAGGTGAGGGGGAGGCTCAGCCTTGTGTGCACCTTGTGGCGTAGGCGGGTAGAAAACCCTCCAAGGCAACTATTGCGGAAGGAAACGGTGTCAGAACAGCTATGGCTGGTGCCTGAGAGCTGGGCTAGGCGGGCACTGTGCTTCCCCGGGAACAAGTGGGGGCTGCTGGGGGCTACATCCCAGCCAGGAGAGCAGCCCCCAGGCTCTGGAGCCACAGCCTGGCCGGGAGTCTGGCCCCTGCGGGAGGCACAGTAACTGCAGCAGCAGCCTGGGACCTCCTTACCTAGCTCTGTCTGTCACGAGCTCATGGAGTCCACAGCCTTGTCTCATTTTGCAGATGGGGAAACTGAGGCTCAGAGCAGGTGCTGCCCACAGGCAGCTGGGCTGGAGGAGCTCAGACTCAGAGGCTGGGCGGGCCATGGATCCCGTCCCCCGTGTGCTGGTCACGCTGCCCTCCACCCTCTTCCCTGAAACATCTTGACACCCCGACTCAGCTCATGGAGGGGGGCTCCTGAGACGTGGGCAGTGCCCATGTGGCTGCAGCCCCAGCCCCCATCTCAGCAGGTCCCAGGAGCCTGGGCTAGGAGTCTGACCTTTTCTTCCTCAAATCCAGCCTTTGCTTGCAGACTGAGTAGGGGAGGGCAGAGGTGGCCCCCAGCAGGGGTTCCCTCCCCACTCCCTTCCCAGCAGCCCCCGGGCCTCACTTCCTCTTCTCCAAACCGGAGCCCAGCCCCTCCCGTGCCAGCTCAGCCAGGCCTGCACCCACGCACGCACACGCTTAGCGCCCACGTGGCTGGGGAGGGCCCCTTCCTCACAGCCCTAGCTGGTGGCCGCCCTGGCCTTGGGGGTGGCTGGCAGGGCCTGGTCCCCGCTTAGCCTTGGACAGGTCTGAGTCAGCAGAGCAGCTTTACGGGGGTGGGGGGGTGAGGCCATGACTGGGGTGGTGGGAGGGACAAGGGACCCTCACCCTCCCTTGGCCTGACCCCTGTCGAGGGGGCACCCCCAGACTCGGCTTCTGTCCTCCCTCAGCACCCTCTGCGTGCTGACCACTCAGGGTGGCGCACAGCCCGGCCTCTGGGTGGCGGAGCTGAAATTGCTGGGGGAGGGAGTCACAGTGGAACATGCGGGCAGAGGCTGTGGGCCTCCTTCCTGCCTGGGTGAGTCAGAGGCTTGGTGCCTTCTGCCCTGGTCCCCATGCCGTCCCCTGCGGCTAGCATCACCTCCAGACAGAGTTGGAGGGGCCCTGGGCAGAGGCCTGGCTGTCCCAGTGGTCGGGACAGCCCCTGCAGGCACAGCTGTGTGGTCCCTACTGGGACAGGTGGAGTCCACGTCAGCATTGGGCCATCACTGGGCCATCGGTTATCACAGCATCACAGGTCATCACAGCTTGTCCACATGTCCCAGTGGGAGGGGAACGGCAGGGGAGGGGTGGAGGTGCTGAGTGGGTGCAGAGGAGCTGGCAGGGGGAAGCCTCAGCCGCCATCTGAGGACTGGGGAGAAAATGCTCTGGGCCTGGGCGGTCCTGGGTGGGTTAGGGTTAGGGCAGCACCTGGCGCTTTCCTCCACCAAGCTGAGGGAGGGAAGTTTCTCCCCCCAAGAAGGGGAACCAGCAGCCTGATCACTTCCACCCACCGCCTTCAGGGTTAGGAGGAAGGCACCCCCCCACCACCACCCAGAGGGTGAGTCACCCAGGCAGGAGAGGTGAACTCATTTCTCCCCCAGGCACATTCTGGGGACAGCTGTGCCCCACCCACTGACATCGTCATCACCCCCCTCCAACCCACACGCCAGACTAGAGGCTGATCAGAAAGGGCCCTCCTCGCTGGCCCTGGGGGGCCCCATGTCCCCCAGTCTGGTCCAGCCAGGTGCCCCTGACAAACTGCCGCTCATTGTGGAGCTTTTGAAACTGACAAGTAAAACTGCAGCTGCCGAGGCTGCTGGGTGGGCAAGGAGAGTGGCAGCCTCAGCCCCGGCTACCCCAGAGCGGAGGCTGACCCAGGTGGAGAGAGGGCTGCTAGGGTGGGTCCCCTCCTCCCTCGGTTTAAAGGAACTTCCCCTCTGAGGTCCTCAGGGCGGGCTTCCTGGGTGAGGCACCTCAGCTGGAGGGGTGTCCCAGGGCCAGCCTGGGCACTGGGAGGTAGGATGAGCATAGGGGTGGGTCCCCACAATCCCCCCTTCCCACGCACACATCAGCAGGCAACCAGGGCCTTCCACAGGCTCCGGTGCTGGGCCTGGGGTCAGAGGGGAGGCAGGGGCCAGGGCCAGACCTGTCATGGGCTAGTTCTGTTACCACCTGGGCCTGTCTGCCCTCTCCAGCCCCACTCTCAGAACCCAGGTTGGACACACAACAAGGCAGTCGGTGCATGACTAGAGGGACCCAGAGGCGGGGAGGCTGGAGCCTGGAGGCTGCCCAGACGACGCTGCCACGCAGAGTTTGGGGGCTCACATCTGTGCTGCCCCCGCTGTCTAGGTCTGCTGCCTAGGTCTCCGGGACCCACTTCTGCTCCATGCATGGCCCACACAGTCCTCGGGCGCCAGCTGGTGGCCACAGCGGTGGTTTCTCTCCCCTTCCAAGTCCCACCTGTCCTGGCACCCTCGCCCGATCTGGGGGTGCAGCCCCAAATGGTCTGGGGAAGGGTCTTCTGCAGCCCTGTGCCTGTGACGTCAGGACTAATGTCTGATTCCTGCAACGTGGATGATGTCGCGTGGAGCTCGAGTCAGTTTCCTGCGGAAGGAAGCCGGGCCTCCCGCGGCCACTGCCTGCGCCCGGCCCAGGAGCATGGTGTTGCAGCACCCCTCCCGCTCTGACACCGCAGGTCGCAGCCCGTCTCCACAGCAGCCCCTGGGCACTGGGGAGCTCTGGGGTTGGAGCAGCCGACTGTTCTCCTCCTCCTCCTCCTCCACCCAGCCCCCCAGCGCCCCCTGCTGGGCACCTGCAGTCCCCTGTCCCAGCAAGATTTCTGCTCCAGCTCCCAGGCATCCTCTCCTGCACTGCTCCTGGGTCCATCCTTGATGACCTTGGCATTCCCTTCAAACACCCTGCCCTCACCCCTCCTATGTACTGACTCTCACCCCCAAGTCCCCCTCCCGGGATGTCCTCACCTAGCTGGAATCTCATGGGCTTGATCTCGCCTTTAACGTTCTCTCTTGGTCAAGCTGTGACCGTGATCTGGTTATACCCGCCTTCCGCCTGCTCTGCACCACCGGAGCACAGCCGCAGAAAACCCGCCTCACACGCCCCCACCCCGACCCCAGTCTCACTTTGAGTTGCAGACCACAGGCCTCAGGCGGTCCTTGGGGAGTCCCCTGTCCCTCACCAGCGGCTCACGCCTCCTGCCCAGCCTCACGATGTGCCAATGACCTGGCTTCCTAGTTCATGAGACCCCCCCGGGACCCAGCCCCTCGTCCCGTCCCCCCAGCTCCTGCTGCGGCCAACCCTTCACGGTGCCTGGGGCCGCGGCCCCACCATCAACTCAACTCTCCTCCCCCATCCCTTCTCCTCTCTGCTGCCCACCAGCCTAACACACACGCACATGCACACACACTCGAGCACACGCGCACACACCCCACTTCTCTGGACCACGCCCCCTCCAGCCGTCGCCCTGTTTTTCTGCTTTGCAGCCGAGCCCCCCAGAGGCCTTCGTTCTTACTGTGCCGATCCCTCCTGCCTCACCCTGTCCTGGACCAATTGCTGGGCTTTCTAGGCACTTGTGGTCACCAAGCCTTCACGTGGCTTCCATGACGCCCACTCCCCTGGGCTCCCCGCCTCGCTTATGCTCCCCTCCCCTCCCCTCCATAGCCCCCTTGTCCCAGACCCTGAACACTGGGGTCCCACCCAGTCCTCGGTCCTCCTGTCTTCTTTTTGACACCCACTTCCTGGGTGATCTCACCCAGGCTAGCGGCTTTAAATACCATACTGCTGGGAGAAGCAGCTCACACCTATAATCTCAGCCACTCAGGAGGCTGAGGTGGGAGGACTGCTTGAAGCCATGGGCCCAAGGTTGTAGTGAGCCATGATCATGCCCCTGCACTCCAGCCTGGGTGACAGAGCGAGACCTGTCTCCAGCCCAACCCTCTCCCCAAACCCCGGACTTGCACACCCCATCGCCTCCCAACAGCCTGTGATGGCCGAGAGACACCTGAGGCTCACCATGTCCCAAACCGGCCCTCTGACCTCCCCCGCCCCAAACCTGCACCCTCCCAACTGTCCCATCTCAATTTATGACAATACCATTCCCCCAGCTGCTCAGCCCCAACCCACACCATGCCCAGTCTGGAAGAAGTACTGTTGGTGTTAACCTTCCAGAACTCCACCCCTTCCCATCACTGCCCCACCCCAGCCTGGCTGCCATCAGCTCTCACCTGCAGTAGTCCCCTACCTGGTCTCTCACGTGGGCCCTGTCCCCTTCCCAATTCAGCCAAGGTGATCCTATTTGAATGTTAGGTCATGTGACACTGCTCAGACCCGCCCCCTTCCTGGTTCCCCCCTCCCTCGGGATAAATCTCAGAGTCCTTATGGGGCCCACAAGCCCTGTGTGACCCCCAGCCACCCTCACCCCCTTGCTTGAACACACCAAGCATATATCTGCCTCAGGGCCTTTGCATGTGCTGGTCTCTGTGCCTGGAACCCTCTTTTCCTCAGATAGCCACAGGACTAGCTTCCCATGGAAGGCAGAATAATGGCTCTCAAAGATGTCCCTGTCCTAACTCCCAGACCTGTCTGTGACCAAGTCACTTTACACGGCAAAAGAAACTTTGCAGATATGGGTTAATTAGGGATCTTGAGATGGAAAGATTATTCCAAATTGTCCAGTGTCATCACAAAGGACTTCATGAGAGGGAGGCGGAAGAGTTGGGGTCGGAGCGAGCTCTGAGGGTTTCTGCTGCTGACTCGAGCTGGAGGAGGGGCCAGGAGCCAAGGAATGTGGGTGGCCTCCCGAACCTAGAAAGGTGAGGACATGGGCTCTTCCCGGACTCTGTCCCCGCAGCCTCCAGGAGGCACGCAGCCCTGCTGACACCTGACTTTAGCCCAGGGAGACTTTGCCCCACAGAACTGTAAGAGCATAAATGTGTCTTGCACCCAGTGTGTGTGCAGTGATTTGTCACTGCGGCAGTGGGGACCTCACATGCTTGCCAATCTCCCGCAATCTCTCCTTGGCAGCCAGTTGTTCAGGGAGACTTCTGACTGCTGAAAATTGCATCTGGCCCCCACCAGGCCCTGCCCTCCCAAGCCCTTTACCCTGGTCCTTTTTCTGCACCACCTGCCACCTTCTCACATCCTCCCACTGGAGCATGGGCTTCCCGAGGCAGAGCTCTGTGTCCTGTCTCTGGCTGTGCTCCAGCACCTAGAACAGTGCCTGGGCTTAAACACACTGGGCACACAAATGGATCATATGCCACTACGTTAGGACCAGGGTGTCCCTGATACTGACACAGGGGCTGAGTCAGAGGGGAGGGGTGGACTGGAGGTCTTTCCCTTGAGGCCCCTCACTCTCACTCCAAGCCTGGGGCTCTCTTGCCTTTTTGGGCTCCTAGGCCAGGCCCAAACGTCCCCAGTTCACTGTCCTTATCACTGATACCCTGGAAGCCTCAAAGGTCGCCACCCTTGGGAGCTCAGCGGCCCTCCTCCAGAGCTCACCTGTCCGGTCCCTTCCCAGAGTGGCCGCAGTTAAATCAAAAAGTGCTGTACAAGGCTGTTGGCATGTGCTGGGGCAGGAGAGACCCCCTGGGGCCCACATGTGCCCCATGTGCAGGGAAAGCTCGGAGCCAGAGAGAGTCCGGGGACTTGTGCTGGGCCTGGCAGGTCCCTGGCCCACCTGTGTTCTGGGCCTGTGCACCCAGGCTTGGAGGACGAATGCTTCCCTGGTCAAAAGGGGCCTCCCACCCCCACCCCCGACTTCAGGAGTCCTAAAGGCTCCTGTCGGGTGGGTGATGTTACCTGCAGGGCTGTGTGGGGATGGCTTCACCTTCCTGAGCTGGAGCTCTCCAGGACAGTCCGAGGGCTCTCCCCAACCCCCGCCTGGTGTGGCCGGAGTTGGGACTTAGCGCTCCGACCTGGCCTCTGGCCTCCCCCGCCCCGGCACCTCACTCTCTGCACAGCGACCGCCGCAGCGCACGTCCTGACTGCAGAGCGAGGCTTCTACCGCGCGCTGGCCCCAGACCCCGGGACTGGACAGCGTGCCGCAGGACATGCCCCGCCCCGGCCCGCGAGGCCCCGCCCCTCCACCCCGCCCCCAGCCGCGTAGACCCCGCAGAAGCCGCTGGGCGGGAGCCAAAACAGGGCAGGAAAAGAGGCCTGTTTTTTAAAACTTGTTTATTTTAAAACATGAAACCCAAGCTGAATAGAAACCACAGAAATTACATTGACGAGATTTTTAGTATTTGCCAAGAAAAATAAAGCCCCCAAAGAAATAAAAATCAACCCCCAAACCCAGTTCTAAAAAACAAAAACAAAAACACAGCGACAGTACATACAGCCATGGACCTACGGAGGCTGGAGGGGAAAATGCAAAAATGGTTCAGGCCTCAGTGCTGCCCCGCTGTCAAGTCCGCTGGGTGGGGGGTGGTGAGATGCCAGGGCTGGGGGCGGCGTGGGTGGGGGGAATGAGCTGGGAGATTTTATATATATAATATGGAACAAATCGGAAGTGGTGTAGCACACGACCATTATGGCCAAACCAGAGACCCCCACAGAAGGCCCTGCCCCCCGCCTGCCCTGGCATCTGGGGCCAAGTAACCACCTCTGGGGCTGGGCGAACCGGGTCCTGGGGCAGGAGGGGACGGTGCTTGGAACTGGATTGCATAGTGAGATGGGTGGGTGGGCGAGGCAGGGAAAGGGTCGGGGGCTCCTAACCAGGCCCTTCCTCTACCCAGACCTGCCGGGGGCAGGGGAGCGGGCACCCGGGAGCCCACCAGGTGGTCCAGACCCTCCCCACCCCACTCCCATGCTGCAGGGCCTGGGCAGGCAAGGCCCACTGGTGCGGGTGAGCATGGGGCCGGCCACGGGCAGGTGGCCCTGGCCTGACGCCCCCACTACGTGTGGAGAGGTCGCTGGGATGGGGGTTGGGAACGCGGCACTCAGGACAGAAAAAAAACTGCTGGCAGGAGCCGCTCCCCACCACTACTGAGGTGGGGTTTGAACCCCTTTTGATTTTCCCTTTTCCTGTCTTCAACCTCGGTGAGTAAAAAGTCAGACGGGGCACGCACGCACACGACAGTCGGGAGTCCCAAGACAGCACGGGGTCACAGCCACGTCCGGGCAGCGCCCGCCTCTCATGCTATGTACATTCACCTTGCGGCAGCCTCTCGGCCGCGGGCAGCATTTGTGCTTCTGAGCAGTCACAGGTGCTCGGCGGGCACCCAGGCGGGGGTCCAGTGCCCCCTCCTGACCCGCAGTCAGGAAAGCTCCCAGGGTGGGTCGGCTGCGCCCCGTGTGGCTCAGAACGATGGCCCGGCAGGGCCTGGAGCAGCCTCCTCCACGAGGTTTGGTCATGCCCGGGGGGCTCAGATGCCCAGGCTTAGGGCCCCCCTCCCGGCCCACTGGCTCCCCTCCCCCCTCCCCCCATTTTGGTCCCAGACACCAGCACAAAGGAAGTGGGGGTCACGGAGGAGGGGCAGAGGGAGCTGGCCCGGGGAGGGCTGAGGACATTTCTGGTACAGGGGGCTGCCCTGCTGCTCCGGGAGGGAGAACCACGTGTCTGTAAACTGCTGGGGCTGCCTGCCCCCCTTCCCTGCGGGGCCCGGCCTCGACCCCTGCGCATGGCTGTCCAGCGGCCCTCTGGCTGCCCCTGGCCTTGGCACATGCATTTGGCCCCGCTGGTCAGGGACGGGGCTGGAAGGGGCAGAACTTCCCAGTCCTGATTTGGGGGTGGGTCTACCCTCCACAGCAGGAAGCAAACATCGTACACTAGAGCCAAAAGCACCTTAGGGAAGCCATGTTCCCGCTTCACAGAAGGGAGATCGGGGCCATAGTGACCCCAGTCCACAGCCCATGGGATATTCATTGCCAAGGATGCAGCCCTCCTGGGATAGCAGCTGCCCAGGGAGCGGTCTCCAGGCCCTCTGGGCCACCTGTTGGTCTAGGGCCCCTCCCCAGCAGCACCCCACGAAGAAACAGCTACCCCGGCCCCAGCTCCTGGCCAGCTGTGCTGGGCCTCGGCTCCAGCCTGAACTTGGGGGTCGCACTCGCTGACTTTCGGCCAGGGGCACCCATGGAGCTGGGAGTGAGGTTAGTGGTTAGTCCTGGGAGGGTGGCAGGGGCTGAGGGCACATTCCCAGCCAGGGCTCCGGGGACTGCACCTGTCGTGGATGGAAACAGAACCAAGAAGGGAGGGAAGGGGCCGGTGGTCCCCTCAGCCCGCAGCCCTGGCCTGCCCTGGAGATGACAAATGTGGTTAGTGCAAAAAATGAACCAGATGAAGCTGCCCAGTCTCTGGGGTTGGGGGAGGGGGTTTGGCACCAAGAAGGAGGCCAGCACTGGGAGGCGGGAGGGCTGGCACCTCTGTAGGGCAGGCGCTGAGGGAGAGAGAGGTGGCGGGAGGCAGAGAGGGCCCCGAGAGGCTCTGGCAGCTGGCGGGAGAGGTGAGCTGTGGTCCGCTGGGCCACACGGGCGAGGAGGGTGCCACAGACACTGCAGAGAGACGGGTGTGTGGGAGCCATGAGAAAGTCTGCGGTGTGGGGACAAGCAGGTGGTGTGTGCCCTGTCCCTCGGTGGCCAGGGGATGCCCAGCACAGAAGGCTCCTGCCATGCCTGTGAACTAAGAAGGGGTCCACAGAAGCACCCAGGCAGGTGGCGTCAGAGCTGCAGGAGGGAAGGGGCCCAGCAGGGACAGCACAGGCCAGGGTGCAGATAGGGGTGGGGGGGGGCGGTGAGAGTGGTGTCGGCTGCAGAGGGAGGGGACGTGTCACAGCACAAGCACCTGCCCAGAGGAGTGGGCTTGGTGAATCCAGGGGCAGAGGGTGGCCGTGCAGGGCAGGGGTGCTGGCAGCAGTGTTCACATGTGTGACTCAAGTTGGGGGCACGGGTCTAGACCCCCGATTCTCAACTGTGCCCCTGTGGGCAGGGGAGAGGAGGGGCAAGCGGCCTGCAGATGCGTCTGTCCGAGGCGGGCCTGGCGTGGTGTGCAGAGGTCCGGGGACGGCCCTGGGTGGAAGCGGCAGTGCTGGCACGGGGAGGGGGCAATTGGCACGTGGGGCGGGTGGCTGCCTGGAGCGCGGTCTAGTGGCCGCTGCCGCTGGAGTCAGGGCGAGGCTGGCTCGTGGCGAGGTATTTGGCTCTCATGCTGGAGGTGTACTGCAGGGAGACAGGGGGTGCTGGTCAGAGGGCGCTGGGCACGCCGGGCACGCTGGGGCCTCCTCAGCTGGGCCTGGCTCCGGGAGCCAGAGCCAGCCCTGGGGGCAGAATGTGACAGCACAAGGCCTGGCTGACAATCCCCACAGGGAGGGGGTTCTGGGAGGGCCGGCTGGGGCAGAGGGCGGTGGCAGCCCCCAGGGCACAGAAGCCTGCCCGGAGACCAGTCTCCTCCCCCATTAGAGGAGCACATTTGGCCCCCAACGCCCACATGGCTGGCATTCGGGCCTCAGGCCAGGCAGAACTCTGCCACTCCTACGGCCAGCGCTCAAAGACCCTAACTGCACCCCATGCCCAGGACAGGAAGGCCACACACAGGCCACCCCCGTGCCAGGCAGGGTCCCCCTGAAGCCAGGCCAAAGGCCCCAGGAGCCCACAGGAGTAGGAGGCTCCAGCCTGGGGGCACCCCAGCCTTCCCTGCCAGCTGCTCTGCCCCGTCACCCCCAGAAGCCACACAGGCCCCCTGGCTGGAGCGTGGTGTGGGGGCGAGCAGGCGGTGCGTGCCCTGTCCCTCACTCCTAGGGGCCTGGACTGGGACAGAGGCGGCTGGAGGGGCAGCCCCATGCACCTGGCTCTGTAGATGGCCACACACCTGACCACCCTCACAACCTCGAGCAGTGCACGTGTGTGTGCAAGTGAGTGCACAGGTGTACATGTGGTTGCGTGCTCACAGAGCAACACACGCGGATGAGGTGTGTGCTCAGGCCCACATGCCCATGGGGGGCAAAGGCCAAGGCATGTGCCAAGGGTCACCAGGGTAAGGGGCCGGGCAGGCTGGCCCACGCACCCCAAATGGGCTCCAGAACCCCAGTGGCCCCAGGCCCTTCCCCAGCGTCCTCAGATCCCAAGGGACGACGCTCCCTGGGCCCCGGAGAGCCCTCCTGGGACACAAGGTGTGAGCAGCCTGCCGGGCAGCTGTGAGGAGCGGCAGGAAGGAGGAGCAGTGGCCCCAGGAGCCATGTCATTCCAGGGACATGCAGCGGGGCAGGGGCATGGGGTGGGGAAGGGCCAACACGAGGCCACACACCCAGGGGCCGAGCCCTACTCTCTAACCCAAGCCCAGGAGACACAAGGGCCTGGGTGGGTGGTTTCCTCACTGGGAGGTGACAAGAGGGCCGAGGACCACTTGCAGCTGGTGGCAGAGTGTGGAGGGGGCTCGTGCCCCTGCTGTGAGGCCGGCGTTCAGGTCTGTGTGTGGCTGGGCTGTGCCACCCAGAGCTGGCCCAGCAGGCGGGAGCAGGACCGATGGAGCCCGAGGCCAGCGCCGGAGGGGGGTGGCAGTCAGCACAGGGCAGAGGCATGGAGGCGCAGGCGGGTGGCCGTGCGGGGTGGGGGACCCGGTGGGTCAGTACCTGTCACTCTGAGGGCACAGCTACCACAGCGTTCGGGCGCTGTCCATGGGCTTAAACTGCCAGCCCGCGTGGCTGCCAGAGTCCAGGGCAGCCAGATAGCGCTAGGAGGGCCCGGGGGGTGGGGTGCAGGAGAGAGAGAGAGAGGGCAGCCTCAACACCGGGGCGCGGGACCCGGTGGGAGCAGGCCGTGGGGACATGTGAGGAGGACGAGGGTGGCTGAGTAACATGGGGGCCTGTGGCTTGGGATGGCTTCTGGGCCTCGCAGGCCCTGCTCCTGGGCACCCCAGGGGCAGCTCTGTGCTGCAGGCACAATGGTGGCGGCCACGAGGCAGGTATTTCAGAAGCAAAACAGCCTCTGGCCTCTGTCCTTCCAGCCCAGTCCCCTCCCCCCAGCCTCTCCACAAACTGCTTCTCTTTGGCACCAAAACCACCCTGCCTGCGATTGTCTTCATCTCTATCCCACGGTCATAGGGGACCCCAGGTCCAGCCCAGTACTCGTTGGATGCCCTGGACTCTGGAGCAGCCACGGGCCGAGGCCAGGTGGACACTCGGGAAAAGAGTCAAAGCAGAAAGAGGAAGGGTCCCAGGCCCGGGTCGCTGGGAGCAGGGGTGTGGAAGGGGAGGCCCCCACAGTCCAGAGGCCTAGTGGGGTGGGAAGAGACAGATGCCAGGGCCCAGGTGAGCCAGGAGAGCTCCTCCAGGGTCACACCCTGCCCACCCACTCCCCTTCCCCAAGACAAGGCCCAAGAGCTGACCCGCCAGGTAGCTGGCCCACTCTGGCCCCAGCGTGCCTGAAGGTCAGCCAGGAGGAGGAGGCAGGCCCGCCTGGCCCTGTCCACTGAGACCAGGCGCTCTGCAAGAGGCCCTGGCTAGAGAGAACCCTCTTGGTCCCCAGCGCTGGACACTCAGAGCTGCCCCCAGAGGCCACAATGCCAGTGAGAGCCGCACCAGACCACCGAAGTGGCAACACAGCAGACCCCCTCTGAGGCCGAGGGTACCCATGCCCACCCTCCTGCCCCAACACTTACTGAGGGTGGTGGGGACTCGCGCCCAATGAGTGGGGTGTTCTCACAGCGGGGATTCTGGAAATTGGCATTCTGGCTCCTGAGGCAGGAGGGAAGAGAGTGACTGTGAGTGACCGGTGGCCACAGTGGTCCCAGATCCGGGTTGAGAGGCCCCATCTTAGAGCCAGGCAGAGCCTGTGCCCAGCCAGCTCTGCCCAGCACCACCTTCGATCCTACCTTCCACAGGTGTGGGCACATTGTTTTCACTGGGAGCCCGGGCAGCTGGCACAGTAACCAAGGGCTCTGCGGGGGCCCGCCTGCCCTGGCCAGAGCCCACCATGTAGCCAGGGCCCAGGGTCCTTGGCCATGGCATCCTTATGCCCTAGATGCGGAACCTCCCTCTGACTGCATGCCTCCCCACGGCCCCTGCCCAGGTTCCCCTGGGAGCAGGAGGCAGGCCAGACCAGGCTGACCCCATGTTGTAAGTGTGGGCGCCTGCCCAGGGCCTTGGCTCTGCCTGGCCCCACCTAGGCTGACCCTGGCCTGCTCTCCAGGACTCACATGTACTCGGTGACCGGGGCGTTGCTGACAGTGTGGGCCGCGGCCGGGATGCTGGTCTCACTGCCGTAGCTGCTCCCGCAGCTGTACAGGCTGGGCATGTGGACACGGTAGAGGCTGTCGTGGGTCTGCCGCGGCCCTGGGGCGGCCTCCTCCTCCCCGTCCTCATCGGGGCCTCTGCAGGGAGGGACACCCAGCCCAGGCTCAGGCCCTGGCAAGAAGGAGCCGCCACAAGACCTACGGCGGTCAGCTCTGATGCAGATACCCAGTGGTCCCAGCCCTGCCTCAGCCATGTACGCACTGCAGGACTGTGGGCAGGTCCCATGGCTCTGTGTCCAGCCTTGTCCCCTGTAAGGTGGGGTGCTGACAGACCCGAGGGTCACCTGAGTGCCAGGCCCTGTATTGCGGCCTGCACATGGCGATGCTATCTGCTTATTAAAAGAAGGGCTCAGGGCCCCTCCTGGGGGAGCACAGAAGGCCAGTGCCTGGAGGCCGTCATGCCCTCCTTTGGCTCTGCAGGGACCATCAGGGGCCGCGTGCACCCTGGAATGGCCTAAGCCAGCTCTCCCTCTCCTGCCGCCCTCTGGCTTCCTGTCGTGCTCCTTGCAGGCTGCTGCAGGGTGGGGCGAGGGACTGTGGGCCGGGCCTCGGCCACTCTGGGGCCCTCCACACCATGCCTGGGCCCAGATGGGATGCTGGGCTGGGCTCATGGGGGTGAGGACAGTGGTTGCTGGTGGCTGAGTGGTGACCACTAGTCAAGCTTACAGCAGGGCTCTCACATGTAGTGGCTTACCTAGAGCTCCCCCGCCCCTCAAGGTGTCCTCTTATAATTCCTTTTCACAGTTAGGGAAATTGAGGCCCAGGGTGGTTAAGAGACTTGCCCACAGTCACACAATAAGCAAGGGTAGAGTCAGGATGTGAACTAGCCATGTGGTTTCAGGGCTGTGCTTGTAGCTACTCCTATCTGCCATCTTTATCACCACTGCCACCATCACCACTACCACCATCATCATCA
>RJWJ010005353.1:40321-69020 GCA_004363605.1 Indri indri
ATTATCATCACCACCATCACCATCATCACCATCATCATCACCACCACCATCACCACCACCACCATCACCATCACCACCATCATCACCATCACCACCATCATCACCATGACCATGACCATCACCACCACCAACACACATGATCATCCATCACCATGACCATCATCATCATCATCCCCACCATCACCACCATCACCATGACCATCTCTTTGTCACCACCACAATCACTATCATCACCACAACCACCACAATGGAGATAACAGAATAGAAATCTGGACAAAGGAAGAAATCTGGGCTGAGCTACTTGCCATCCAAGCTGGGCCACAAAGAAGCTGCCACAGTCCCAACTGGAGGGAGGATGGAGAGTCTGAAAGATGAGCCATGGGCACCCCAGCAATGGAAGGAGCCTGGCACCCCCAGACACCACTCAACCCAGTACTGAGTGGGGAGACTGAGGCAGGAGCCACCAGGACCCCCACTTCAAAGATAAGCACACAGCAGCTCCTGGGGAGCTGGCTCTTATCCTGGTCACCTAGATGGAGGCCACGACCACCTGAATTGCCTCCTGCAGAAGCTGAGTCTGCACAGCTGCCTTCCCACCCACAGCTCTGCACCCCTGGGTGGGGGATGCCTGCCCGGGAGGGACAGAGTCCTCCCTGCCTGCCTTGGACTCGCATGTCCCAGGCCAGGATCTCCTTTAGGCTCAGTTTCCTTCTGTGAAATGGGGATGCTCACCTGGGAGCTGGTGGCCTCAGAGATGCTACACAGGCCTCGAGAGTGCTAGGAGGAGAGGAGGCATTTGTGCCTCACCTCTGGGGACTGGGCCATGGGAAAGTCCTGCATGCTGTGCGGCCTGGCTCCAGCACCGCTCTGAGCCCCTCACCTCTTCTGCTGCCAGGTGTGTGGAACGCTGCAGACGATGGAGCTGAACATGAGGGCAGTGACGAAGGAGAAGAGGGCCAGGTAGATGAGGCCCTCGACGCCGTCGTAGCAGAAGCCAGTCAGCGCCTGCACGTAGTCCTGAGGCCGGGTGGGGATGAGATGGCAAGACCCAGAGACAGGAGAGGCGGGGACAGGCAGTGTGAGGCCCTTGGCCCAGCCATGGTGTCCTGGACCACCTGCCCCCATGAGGCTGAGCTGAGGACCCACTGTCTGTCCATGAGTCCCCATTCTCCCGAGTGCCTGCCTCCCTGCTCCCTACCCCCAGGCCACAATGCCTCTGCCAGGCAGCGGGCTCTCACCAGATGCAGGCTGCGGCAGTCCACCAGGGCAGTGAGGTGCTGCAGGTTCACCTCTGTGCCATTCAGCACCTCCTGGACACGGAGCAGGGGGTCCTGGAGCACAGGCACCAGGCAAGGTCAGCACCTCATTTGGAAGGGGGCCCCACACCAGCCACAGCCTCTCGAGAGCCCCCCAGGTCTCCCTCCATCCCACAACCTGCCTTTGAGACCACCACCCTCAACCCTGGGGTCTTGGGGCAAGCCCTGAGGATCCTGGGTGTTCAGAAATGGCGACCCCAGAGTGTGCCCTGGACTCACGGGGCCTGCTGAGGACATGAGGACCCACAGATGCCTGTCCAGTGTGGCCACCACCACATGAAGACAGACTTCTCCTTATTGTAAGAGAAACAGCAAACCACCCGCACGTCTGCTGATGTGGCCCTTGTTCTGCCTTCAAAAATCGTATTTTAAAGGACAGTTCAAGACAAGGGGAAATTCTCAGGATGTGTTAAGTGACAACAGCATACGAAACTCTCTGTGCAGAGCGAGCCTGATCCTGTAGTGCATCTGTGCTTGCCTCCTGCCTCAGCCTCCCAAGTAGCTTGGGACTACAGGCGCACATCACACCTGGCTAATTTCTAAAAAATTTTTTTAGAGATGGGGTCTTGCTATGTTATCCAGGCTGGTCTCAAACTCCTGGGTTCAAGTGATCCTCCCATCTTGGCCTCCCAAAGTGCTGGGATTACAGGCACGAGCCACCATGCCCGGCCAACAAAATTATTTTTAAAAACCTACCCAAAACCGGCCGGGCGCGGTAGCTCACGCCTGTAATCCTAGCACTCTGGGAGGCCAAGGCGGGTGGATCGCTCAAGGTCAGGAGTTCGAGACCAGCCTGAGCAAGAGCGAGACCCCATCTCTACCAAAAAATAGAAAGAAATGATCTGGACAACTAAAAATATATATAGAGAGAAAAAATTAGCTGGGCATGGTGGTGCGTGCCTGTAGTCCCAGCTACTTGGGAGGCTGAAGCAGGAGGATTGCTTGAGCCCAGGAGTTGAGGGTGCTGTGAGTTTAGGCTGACGCCACGGCACTCACTCTAGCCCGGGCAACAAAGCGAGACTCTGTCTCAAAACAAACAAACAAACAAACAAAAACCTACCCAAAACCCCAGGGAGAAGGAATGAGGAGGGAGGGAAGGAAGGTAAAAAGGGTGGGGAGAAAACAGGAACCACCCCTGGCCCTAATACCAGGTCCCTGTCTAGCCAGCCCACTGCCTTTCCCAAATTTGCCCTGAGCTGTGTTTGTACCCCAAATTCCTTTCATGCGGAGAAAAGAGGGTCCCGGCCTGCACCTCCTCTCCCCCTTGCAGGTCCTCACCTTGGTAGCAGGGTGCTCCTGGGGGACACTCCTCAGGAGCTCAACCACGATGTCCTGCATCTCCACCAGTGCCTTGTGGCTGCCCGACAGCTTCTGCTCCAGGGAGAGGCGGCTGATGGCAGTGGGGCGGGGACCAGCCTGCCTCTCCCTCCCTCCCTCACTCCCTCCCCAGGCCCCCAACACGGCAGCCCGCCTGGAGGGCCAACAGGGCACCCCTCCCTGGTTGCCCTGCGGCGGTAACTCAAACCAGGCATCACTCCAGGGAGCAAAGCCCAGCATCTTCAGGGCAGACGAACAGTCCCCAGGACCTAGGGGGCCCAGCAGGTATAGAGAAATGACAGGCAGTGGGGCCAGGGCTTGGCCAGCTGGTGCTGGTGCTGCAGACCCACAGACTCCCCGGTAGGCCGCCTGAACAGACCGCTGCTCTGCAGGTGTCCCCTGGGCCCCTTTCACGCACACCATGGGCAGCCCCAGGAGTCCCAGGGATGGGGGTATGTTAACCAGGTAACCCCAAAAGGCTTGCGCCTAGGGCACAGGGTGGTAACGCCAGCACAGCCCCCATCCAGCTACCTCCCACAGCACCCAGAGTCCTGCAGGCTGCAGGGCCTCTCCCACACAGAAACGGGGTGCTTCAGACTCTCCCCACACACCCCGGCCCCCTCCCCGGGCCCCCTAGGGCCAGCCGCACTCTCACCTGCTGGAAGGGGTTGGCAGCACGGGGTGAGCAGGCCAGGTAGTACTGCAGGATATCTGCAGAGGGAAGGCGCGGCAGCTGAGCCCAGACGGCTGACGGTGAGCATGTGACTGCGTATGTGTGCGTGTGTACCTGCATGCATGCATGTCGCATGCGTGTCTGCGTGCACCTGCACCTGCCCCTGCACCCAGCGCTGGGCTCTGGGCTCCCATCCAGCCTCAACGAGCCCAGGGTCCCCACACACCTGCCCCTTGCCTGGGTTCCACCTTCTGAACTCTACAAGTTTAGGTCTTCCAATTATAAAAGGATGTTAAAGAAAAAAAGAAGGTTTTAAAAGTTGAAAAGCTAATAAAAGTTCTCAGAAACGTAAAGCACCAGTCTTCACTTCAGCCACTTGTAAAATGGAGTCAATACAGCTGGCCTCGCGGCCTTCTGTGAGGGGCTCTCTGGCCTGCAGGCTGGATGGAGCCCACACTCACACGTGTGCACTCGAGCACCTGTGTGTGTGTGTGTGTGTGTGTGCGTGTGTGTGTGCTCACTTGAGCACGGCGGGGGCTATCGTGCTTGCCAAGGTCTCACGAGCCTGAGCAGTGGGGACCCGGTGAGCCCAGGCTGCTGGCACCAGGGCCGAGGGCGGGGTGGGGCCAGTGGTCACCAGCCCTGCCAGCCCCAGCAGCGTAGGCCCACTCCTCCCCAGGGTAAGGGGAGGGGCTCCTCAGGCTTCGGTGGAACTGGTTCCTTCCACAAAATGAGCTATAAAACCAGCCCACAAGCTAATCCTGTGGTTTTGGTGGACAAAGGGTGACAGGGATATGCTTTTCCAGGCCATTCGGTGCCCCGCAGGGACAGCCCCTCTGTTTTCTGTTAGGGAACACGTAATACTCCCATAACGAACGGGGCCCCGCAAGTTTAGCAGTGTCCAGCCTGACCACACCCCAACCCCCGGAGTCCCATGTCCCGCCTCTCTGATGTCCACCCCGAGTTGCAAACCTGGCCAAAACCTGTGACCTGCCTCCAGCCTGCTCCCCCAGCCCCCAATGCGACTCCTGGCCCTGCTACAAGGAGCCGCCCAGACCAGGACCTCAGCTCCCCCGCAGCCCCTGCAGCCCGCTCAGCGGGAAGTCAAAGCACAGCCCTGTGCACCTTCCGCCCGTGTGTTCAGCCTCTGCTCTCTCCACTCTCTCCCGCCTGAGGAGTCGCCCTCGCCGCCCTGGTGACCTCAGCAGCCTGGAGAAGCTTTCAAAGGGACCTCTGATGGTGGGTCCCATCTCTCCTCTGCTTCCCTCTCTCCAATAGCCCACCCAAATAAAGCCCAAAGTCACCACCGTGACCCAGCCCTGTGGCCTCCCCCGGCTCCTTGCCCCACTGGTCCACTTCCTGCCTCACAAACTCATCACGTTTCTGCCTCAGCACAAGATGCCTTTGCACAAGATGCAGCCTTCTCTGGCTCAACTTAGATGCCACCTGTTTGGCAGGCCTTCCCTGACCAGGCCACTTTGTCCCCTGTCCCGGTCACTGGCTTCTCGTGGCCCCTGTGCTCCGTTCCCCTAGAGCCTCCCGCAACCTGTCTCCCTGAGAGCGCGGCCTGTGAGGGCAGGGGCACCTCTGCCTCAGCCACCTTGCCCTCCCGCTTCCATCTGACCCCGCCGGACTCACCCCCACTCAGCACGGAGTGTTCCTCTACCATCTTGGTCACGTAGGTGTTGGGGTCCACACAGAAGTCGCTGGAGCCCTGGGGTGAGTGCAGGCAGGAAGAAGGGTGACCAAGCTGGGCCTCAAAGAAAGCTGCCCCCACCCTGGGACCTTGGGGGTAGAACCTGGCCCCCAGGGTCTACTTTCAGCTCAGGAGGGTGGAGTGTGGACCTGGGGGCAGGGACGTGCTTGTGCCCATGGTAGGTTCCCACTGTTCTCAGGACCCAGTGACCTGGGGGAGATGGGGAAGGGAAAGGAACATGGTTGCCCTGTGTCCAGGCCCAGCAGATGGGGCTCGCTGGTCCCCTCCTCCACTCACCACAGACACGGCCAGCTCCAAGCCCAGCGCGCCCCAGCTGATGACCAGGGCCAGGACACCCAGCAGGCAGACCCTTGGGGCAAAGACAGCCAGTCAGCAGCCCCCAGGCTGAGGGTTGGGGATGTGTGGCCCGTGGGCTGCAGGCCAGAAGGCAGGTGCCAGGGCACATCTGGGGGTCCACACCGGGGCTGTGGTTCCTCCCATGGCCTGGCCTCAGCCAGAGCTGCCCAAAGCCCAGGGCCCAGACACATGCCCCTCCCTGGCTGGGGTGGGCTGGGCTGGAGCCTGGAGAGCCCAGAGCTGGGGCAGGGACGGTGGGGAAGGCCTGGTGGCATCCTGTTCCCCAGCCCATCCTGTTCCCCAGGCACTTCTCCTCAGCAGATAACAGCGGCCACTCTCACTCTGGGCCCTGAGGCCTGCTGTCCACATAGTGGCCCGAGGGGCCTACTAACCTCGGCTTGGGCTCACCTACCTCCCCTGGCCCCTACAGTCCGGACACACAGGCCTCCCACAGCTCTGTGCACACTGGCGTCAAACACCCTTCCTCGGGTGTCCAAGTGCTCCCTGGTCCCTCAGGCCTCTGCCCAACGCCCCTTCTCCCGTGTCTCCTTGGGAGGAGCGAGCGCACCGCAGGCCCTGCCGGTCTGCTCTCCCTCCCACGCCCTCCCGCCCCGGCTCTGTTTTGCTCCTAGACGCTCTCGCCTTCAGCACATGGCACGTTTCACTCATTCCTCTTCTTCTAGCCTGCGAGTGCCACGCAGGTGGGGGCCGGACTATTGTCCTCTGATCTCTCTCAGGCCTGGCCTAGGAAGGAGCCAGGGCATGGCTGTGCAATTGTGCAGTAAGGGACAGTGACCCTTTGCACAAGCAGTCACTTGTCTTCCAGACAGGGAGATCGAGGCTCAGCACTCATTAACCACCTGCCCAAGGTCACCAGCCTAGTAAGTGGCAGAGCCAGGGTTGGAACTCAGGCTGCCGAGGACAGGGGGAGGCAGAGAAAGTAGGACCCAGCCTGATCTGGTGTCCCCAAGCGCTTGGGGACCTGGGCAGGCTGCTTCAGGTCTCTGGACTACAAGTACCCCAGGTGCAGACTCCTGCTGGGGGAGGGGCACAGCAGGAAACCAAGACCGGCGTGGCGCAAGGGTGCCCAGGATGCTGGCCACAGGGGCACAGGCCATGGGGCCAGAGGAGCGTCTCAGAGCAGACGAGCCAGCAAGGGTCTTGCTCAGGTCCCACTGCAGACCCTGTGGCTGGGACCCACAGACTGCGGGGACGGTGCTACGAGTGCCTCACCTAGTCCTTCTGCTGCGGGCCCACAGGTGGCTGACTCCCCACCCGGACTCACCCGACCAGGATGCCCTTGGAGCTGCGGATGAGGCCAACCAGCACCAGGAGACAGATGATGACATCGAGCAGCAGCAGGCCCAAGTAGCCCAGCCACCTGTGGGCAACCGTCGGTGTGGGCCAGGGACCAGCGGACACAGGCCGCGGAGAGGGGCAGGAGGGGGCAAGGGGGAAGGAGGCACCGGCACAGGCCAGGCAGAGCAGGGGCAAACAGCCTGGCACCCAGGAGGGGCCCCACAGGCAGCTCTGGCACATGGCGACAATGTCGGTTCTTGAAAAAATCCACCTGGGGGCCTCCTGTCACTGCCTGTGAGCTCCAGTGGCCCTGGCTGCCCCCACCTGCAAAACCTCAAGTATTAGGTGCTGAGAGCAAAACTAGCTCAGGGAAGGTGATGCTTAACCCAGGTGCAGTCGGCTTGGGGAGGGCAGGAAAGCTGTGCAGTCGCACCTGTACCAGTCATAGAGATCCACCTGCTCAGCCAGCACCTCCAGCGACACCACAGGGTTCCTCCAAAAGGGGATGGCAGCTGTGTAGCCCAGCAGTGTCTCCAGCAGGCCCTGCAGCCGCTGCACGGCCCGCAGGGGCTCCGGCTGCCCCGCCAGCTGCCGCTCCAGGCTCTGCAGGCTGGGCTCCGCCGTGCGGTTCAGGGCTGCTGCGGTGTCCCATACCTGTGCCAGGGCCGGCGGGCGTGAGGCCAGGCATGAGTGCCCCAGTCCCCATGGGCAAGCGCTCCTCCTGCACGGCCCGCACCCGCAGCGGCCCCACCCGCCTGCACAGACGCAGGGATCCGGAGCAGGAGGAGCGCTCCCCAGAACCCAACTCCTGGCCACTCACGCGGTCCTGGACACCGGCCACCGTGCGGTTGGCGTGGCGGAGCGAGTAGGTGGCTCGATGGACGCCATCACTGGTCTCCCCGTTGCCGTAGAAGCCCACAGCGATGCCCGCACTGCAAGGGGCAGGGCCAGGTGAGACAGGGCCCACCTGCCCCCTCGGCCCCACCCATCCCTACCGCGAGCCCCGCCCCACCGCGCTCACCTGCACACCAGCGTGGCGATGATGACGCACCAGGCCGTGCAGCAGCAGTCTGCGTCCAGGTGCTCCTCGCTCTTGCGCCGCCGGCAGCACAGCCAGAAGGAGTAGAAGAGCAGGAAGAGGAGGTCCAGGGCGAGGCAGGCCAGGGCGGTGGCCCCCAGCAGCAGCAGCGCCTGCAGGCGGGTGACAAGCGTGCTTGAGCGTGCTTCACTCCCAGAAAACAGTTAACAGCGAACCCGACCTAGGGACCTGGCGCACACTCCTATTTAATTTTGCCCACAGCTCTAGGAGGTGGGCCCTGTCCTCGACCTACTGGTGAGGGACGGAGGTCCCTGGCACCTAACTGAAGCTCCTGTACTCACTCAGACTTGAACACCACGCCTGGGACCCCAGACTGGTCATCTTCAACTCTGTGGGACATCAAGATAGAACCCCAAGCCCCACTAGGAGGGGCCAGGTGGGCCTGCTCAAGGCCTCCATGCCTGGTGCCCCCTCCCTATGGGGGCCTGTCACCTCCTGGGCCCCCGAGTCTAGGGCAGGGGCTCAGGATATGTTTGAACGAGGGTGCCTGACCAGGCCCTGAGAACAGGCAGTGGGTGGCAGGCAGCCAGGGGATAAGGGTGACAGAGGAACCCAGCAGGCTGGCAGGGCCAGCACCCTTGCTGACTGGTCATGTGGCTGAGGAGGCCCTTTGATCTCTTGCACCTGTTTTCTCTTCCATAGAAAGGGCTGGTGCTGCCTCCCCTGGAGAGGTGACATCCTGGTCACCCTGCCAGGGCCGGGCTGTGAGCATCGCCTCCCATCCTCATCACCAGAGCCCTGCCCTCCCAGGCCCAGAGAGCTCCTACCTCAGTTCTGGGAGGGAGCCCCCTCCCCAGTGCTAGTGCTGAGTGTTAGGGGCTGAGCTCCCCTTGCTACCATGAGCATCGGAGGGGTGAGCAGTGCAGTGGTCCCATCACAAGGTTGGTCTGGGGGCTGTGAGGGAGGGACCCTCCAGTGCAAAGTGGGGAGTGGCTGCTGCTTGGTGGAGTCCCACCACACTGACGAGATCGTGGCCCAGCCTCACACAGCAGTGGTCGCTGTCCTGGGGACACCACCCACACAGGCTACAGATGGGTGCTCCCTGCCACATAGAGCTCTTCAGCCAGGCTGGGGCCTGACTCCTAGAACGGCCTTCTGGTGCTACACCCCCAGGACTCTGGACAGAAAAGACAACACAGAACTCGGACACCAGAGCCCTCCTATCCAAGGCCAGCGTCCCCCACAGGAAGTGGTTTACTTGATGCAGCAGTAACATTTCCTGAGCACCCGCTGGGGGGAAGGGAGGGTACTGGCTGCAGCCCAGAGCTGTCAGGCACCAGCCCCTCCTCCCTGGACACCGCCCTCCTCCTGTGCCCCAGCCACTGCTCTCGCCCCCACTGCATGATCAAGAAACCCGGCTTCAGGCTGGGTGCAGTGGCTCACACCTGTAATCCCAGCACTCTGGGAGACCGAGGTGGGACGGTTGCTTGAGCCCAGCCTGAGCAAGAGTGGGACTCTTGTTTCTATTAAAAATAGAAAAATTTAACTGGGTATGGTGGCATGCACCTGTAGTCCCAGCTACTGGGGAGGCTGAGGCAGGAGGATCACTTGAGCCCAGGAGTCTGAGGTTGCAGTGAGCTGTGATGATGCCACTGCACTCTAGCCAGGGTGACAGAGCTAGACTCTGTTTCAAAAAAAAAAAAGGAAGCGGGCTTCAGAGAAGGTATAGAGAAAGGACCCAGGCCCCATGACCCTGTACTCCTGGGTTCCAACATGCCCACACTTGCTGTCCATGTGGCCTTGCCCACAGCACAATCCCTCCGGAAGCTCTGTACGCTTCCTGTGCCAGGGTGCAGTAGACACTGGGCTGTGCCTCGTCTAAGGGAGCTAAGTACTGTAAGAGGCTGAAGAGCCTAACTGGGGGAGGTGCCCACAGGTGTGGACATTGGAGTGGATGTCAACACGGTAGCCATCAGTGTCGTGGGGTGGCCATCAGGCACCCCCATAGCTGCCCTTGCTGGAGCTCCTGCAGAGAAACCCCCTTGCTTCCTGCATCTCAATGCCTCAGCAATGTAGCCCTCCCTGGGGCTGGGGCCAGGAGCCACAGAGGCAGAACATCCCCTGCCTGGCCCCCCTTGAGAAGAAAGGCTCTGCCACAGAGGGCACTGGGACCAGGATCAGCAGCCCCAGTGCCCAGCAGACTGTCTCCCAGGAGACGGTTGCCAGGCAGCGAGCAGGAGGATGGCACTCCCTGCCCTCCCAGAAGCTAGCTGAGGCCACACCGGAGGTAGCCTCTCCACCTTCCACCTGGCCAGGGAGGTGCTCACCAGGGCCCATGCTGGCACTTTGGGGGCTGACATGCTGTCTGGAGGCTGGGCCTCTGCCCCTGTCCAGGGCACAGTATGGGGGTACCCTTGAGGGGCAGGCCAGGGCTCCACCGTGAGGCTGCAGCTCTTGTCTGGCCAACTGCCCCAGCCCTGTGTCTGCCCAGCAACAAGCAAGTGGGGCACCGGGGTGGGCAGCTTCCCTTTCCTTCAGCCCAGGTGCAGCCGCCCACTGCCCCTGCACGGCAGGAGAGGTCTGCCAGGGCCCTAGCACCCGCTGGCTGGCTGGGCAGGAGAGGGCAGCAGGGAGCTGGCACCAGAGCCTCGAGGTCCCAGGTGCTCGCGTCACAGACAGGCCTCCGAGGCCCCAGGGCCCTCACTCGAGATCACACAGGGAGGCAGACAGGCCAGGCTGCAGTGGGGGTCCCTGGGCAGGAATCAAGCACCCACCGAGGCCCAGAGGCCCATCCCGTGGTGGGGGCCACCCCTGCCTGGTCCTGTAGCCCAGCAGCACCCCTACCCCGACAGCACCAGGCTCTGCACACAGGGATCCTCAGTAAACATCAGGGTGCCTGGAACAGCAACGTCCTGGGTCTGCTGTCACCTGCATGGGACTGGGCATGCCCACGAGGTGCTGACTCCACCCCTGGTCACTGCAGGCCCTGCCAGTCTCTTCCTTACAGGTCAGAGGCTAGGGGCAGAGCACACCTGCAGGGCAGCTGACCACTCCTGGGGCACGGGGGCACGGCTCTAAAGGACCTGGGCCCATGACACCTGCACTTCTACAGCCAGGGCCACCCTAAGGCTCCCCACAGTGAGGGGGCCACGTCAGCCAGCCCACTGTGGCCCTGCCTGGTGAGCCCTCCTTCCGCTCCTGGCTCACAGAGGCCTCCCGGCCTGGCTGGAGTCAGCCTCCTCCCTGCTCACAGTAGGACCAGCTCCAGGAGAGCCTGTTTGGGCTGCATCCCTCACCTAGAGCTCACATCCTCACAGGGAAGTCCCTCCTGGGGGTGAGGAAGCTGGGGCCTGGGGAGATGAGGTGTTGGTCCCAGGCATGCGCAGGCAGAACCTAAGCAGGCGCCAAGCCTTGGCTCTGGCAGCCTGGCGTGTCCACCAGTGCTCTGGTGATCATCAGGACACATCAAAGAGCCCGCAGGCTGGGTTCACCTCCTCGGCGGCGCCGGGACCACCCACTCCCCTCTGTCAGATGAGATAAACACTACTGGCCAAACAGGATCTGGGGTGGCAAGCCCATCCCTCCCACCCCTAGGCCACACCGTCTCATGCAGAGGGCTGACATCCAGCAGGGGGTGCCCATAGCTGGTGGCAGACACTGCCAGGCACCAGGCGTGGTGCTGGGCGCCAGGCACATGCAGAGACCTGGCAGACGACGGAGTCCCCTGCCCTCAGAGCCACCTGCACATCGTCCTAAGAAAACTGTGGGGCCTGCTGGAAGGTGAGAGGCGCTAGGAGAAAACAGAAGGTGGCCCAGGCTGGGAGCACCAAGGGGTCGGAGATTTTAAACAACACCAGGTCAGCCTCCTGCTCCACATCCACGTCCAGGAAGGGCCAGCGCTAAGGCCCAAGGGCGCCAAGCCACCGAGAGTGGTCAGCAAGGCACCAGGGCAGCCCCTGCTGGCCACCCTGGGAGGGCTAGAGGGGCTGTGCTCTCCATCCATCTCACATGGCTGTCATGTTTTTTTTAACCATGAACATGAACGATCTCCTTACTAAAACACAAAAACAGGAACTCCTTGGAGCTGTCTCAGGGGGTGTGGGAGGCCCTAGAAGCTGCCATGCAGGGGTCTGAGCCCCAGCTTCACCACTCATGGGTTTCGCGTCTCTGGTCAGGCCCTGCCACCCTCTGAGCCTCGTTCTTTCTCTGTAAAATGGTTGTGATCATTTCCCACCCAGGGCTGTCACCTGAGAGAAGGGCCCAGCGTCTGCAAGGGAGGTGACGGGAAACCAGTCTGGGCCCCACTCAGTTTGTGTTGACTGTGGACAGTCCTGCTGGCACCCTGCCCCCAGACGCCTCCAGAGGCCAACATGCGCCTGCTAGGAGACAAAGCCACGGGGAGGGAGGGACTTCAGGCAGGGGACAGGACCCCCCTAGCTACCCCCGAAACTCAGGCCTGAGAAAGGCAGCTCGGCTTACTGGCAAACCAGAGCCTTGAGGCCCAAAGGCTGCTCTACCTGGTTCTAGAATGTGACCTTGGGGTTGGTGCTTCAGTTATAAAATGTATAAAACGGAGACAATGACATCGCTTTGTTACAATGACGATGAAATGAGCTGATGTGTGTAGAGGCTGGGAACAGCGCCTGGGGGGCCCAAGACCCTGGGTCTGGCCTTGGGACACCTGCAGATGCCATGGGCTACTCCCGTTCAGTTGGGGTGGGGTGAGGGCAGGACCAGCACCCACAAAACCCCAGGCCAGGTGATGAGGGTGAGACCATGTCCTGGGGCTCCAAGCGGGGGGTCACTTAGGGACTCAAGAGTCACTCCAGCCCCAGGGCAGTGACAGGCAGAGGCCCACGTGCCGGCACGCCCATCCCCCTGACTCAGGGAGGCAGGTGTCCCGCATCACCTGTCCTTTTCCTCCTCTCCTCTTCTCACCCAGTGCCAGGAAGCGCTTTGGGCCCCCATGTCTACCCTCTGTGTCCTGGGGTCTGCCTGCACCTCATGGGTGGCCGTGCCAAGTTCATCAACAGAGCAGGGAAAGCCACCCTGCCTCTCTATGCCCACCTTCCAGGTCACCTCCCAGGACTGCTGTGTGGAGCTCAAACACAGAAGGGGCTGAGAAACACAGGGTTCCCCTTCTCCCCAAACTCCAAGAGGCTGGGGCAGCTTTCTCTCTGGCAGGCGTGTTCCTCCCCAGAGGGGCCAACTGTAAACTGGCCGGCTGCTGGGGCCAGAGGGCAGCCTCACTCGGCTCCCCTGGAGAGAGGACAAGGATGGCACCCTCCCAAACTACCCCAAGGGGAGGCCGGCGGGGACCAGGGTCCCAGCCAACCTCTGAGAACACACAGAGCTTGTCCCTGTCTGGGGTGAAAGGCCAGGCATTAGGGTACCCGGCAAACCGGGCCCCTGCTTCCCTCTGCCCGGAGGCTTGGGCACCCATCACGCCAGGCCTGAGCCCGGCTGTCTGCGGGGACAGCACCGTGGCCAGCGTGACCTTTGCCCCCACCGCCTTAGGCCAGGATGCCAATGGCATTCCCATGGCCCAGCCACTTCTTTCCACGTGGCTGGCGGCCCCTCTGCTCCTCCCGGGCCCATTCAGAAAGAGAATGGGAAATGTCTGATCAGCATCTGTGCTCTGACCAAATGGAATTTTCCGTCTGTGGTGGAAGTGATGTAAGGGCTCGGTCAGGCGAGGTGAGCAGCCGGCTGGGCCGGCAGGGTGCAGGCATGGAGGGGCCCGGCTGACCCCCGCCTGCAGCCTGGGCCACCCCTCTCCACTTGGCCCACTCAGCCTTCCCAAGGTCACTGCAGCCCCCAAAGCAGGGGCCCCTCCCTGCCCTGCGCCAGACTCTCGCTTGAGGCCCTAAGACCCTGAAAACCCCCACCCACTCTGGAAACACCCAGCGAGCCAGAGAGCTGGGGCTTGAGGCCTCAGCCCATCCCAATCAGACGAGGCAGTTCTGAGGTTGTCAGGCCTGTCAGGGACCCAAACCCAGGGGCTTAACCTGGTGGGGAACAGGGGCAGTGGCAGATGAGGAGGGGGCAGGACTGGGCCGGGCGCGGTGCTTTCTGGCCTCTAGAGCGGAACACATGTTGTCCCTGGGCCTGGAAACTTCTCCCTGTCAGGGAACCCCACTGTCCCCCAACACTTGGCACAGGCCACCTTCTCTAGGATGTCTCCAGATGTCAGAGACCAGAGCCCAAATCACACTCTGCGTGTCCTTCATGTAGGACGAACACCCTCAACCCCATCCTGGCCACCTGCACAGGTGCGAGGCCCCAAGCCAGCCCTGGTCTGAGAGGGGAGGACCTAGGTGCCACCAAGTCCTTAGGAAAAGTGTGGGTGGCGGGAGGCTCCATTCCACGGGCAGGACCCACAGCGCGGGGACAGGGTATGTGTGAGCCTGCACCCTGACGCCTACCACGGCCCCTGCTCACGCGCCACCTGCCTTTAGGCCCAGCCTGGACATGGCACTCCTCAGCCATGCAGGCACGTGCACCCACATGTGCAACGCCAGGCTTAGCACCAGCACAGGCCACACAGGAAGGCCCCAGGCCACCATGGCCGGAGAGCCACGCATGCCTGCAGACACGGCACATCGTATGCCCTGCATAGGTGGCACCAGCTGGGCATCCTCACAGTTCCTGAAGTACCTTGGTGGCAGCACCGGAGCATGCCAACCTGCCAGGAAGCATGCTGCACATGGAGCACACACCAAACCACGGCCAGCTGGCCTACTGAACTGCTGAACACCTGCCTCTAAGACTAAGACACACACATACACTCACACTCACACTCCCCCAGGGAGAGCAGCTGCCCTGGCAACTACCCGCAAGCTGCCCAGTCCACTCTACCCTCTGCGGGCAGCATAGCCCACGGCCAAGCTGGGGAGCCCCTAGCCCACTGAGAGGTCCTTGCAGGGGCTTTGATGGGAAGCCTACAGGGGCCTCCAACCCTAGCCACAGTGGGCACCATCCTGCCACCCTGCTGTCATCGGCCACAGTTGCTGCCTTCTTGGCTGGGCCATTGGTGAGGGCCAGCCAGGCGCCTGGTGCTCAGCAGGGGAGGGAAGGGAGATGTGGGGGACCTGCAGTACTGCTAGGCTCACAGAGGCCAGGGACTGGCCCCAAATCTCACAGCTGGAGGACCTACCACACAGGGAGGGACGAGCAAGGGTCCCTGTGCCCCAGTACACAGCTCGACAGGGGCATGCAACAGCGGCAGGAGGAGGCCCCGAAACCCTGAGGGAAGGTGGTGACCAGTAGGCCTGGCCACATCAGCTCAGCTCTGCCCTGCGCCTGCTGCCGGCCCAGCCTCAGGTGAGAGGCAGCTTGGGCAGCTCCAGGGGAATCCAAGCCAAGTCCACCAAGGGACCCAGACCTCACCAGAATGCGCCTTGATGTGCACAGGTACTGTGGGGTGATGGTCACACTTGCCCACCAGACTGGGACCTGAGTCACCGCAGAGAGTCACATCTACCTCCCCAGAGTGGGGACTGAGTGTCCATACGGAGTCACGCCCACCTCCCCAGAGTGGGGACTGAGTGTTCACAGAGAGGGCCACTGGCTCTGGTTTGACTCCAGGGTGATTCTGGAACAGGGGCATGTGTGTTCGTCTTACTCAGCCCAGGCCTGGAGTGTGGCCGGGGGCCCAAGGATGGACACAGCACTCCAGGACTGCGTGGTGGGGGTTACAAGCCTGGGAAATTCAGACACTGTGGGTGCCAGGAATAGGAACTTGCACACCGGCAAACTGCCATCACAGGTTCAGTAGGGGCCAGTAAAGCATCGTGCTAGTTGGGCAGTGCGCTCTTGGTGGAGAACAGCTTGGTGGAGGACAGCGTGAGCAAAGGCTGCTGATGTTTCCTACGTGCCCAAGGTCCGTTGGCAGCTGAGATGAGGCTTGGTCGGGCCGAGCCTGCAGTGGCCGACAGCAGAGTGGAGCCTCTGGGAGGACAGGCTGGGGGCAGACAAGGCAGGTGGGAGAGGGAAGAGGGGTGTCCCCTTGTCCCACCCTCACCTTGCAACTGCCAAGTCCCTCCCACCTGAGGAAGAGGTAAGGTTTGGGGGTGTCTGAGAGGCTGGCCAGCCTCCCACACCCCAAGGCAGACTGGCAGCTCTGGCTGAAAGCACCAGGACCCCACCAGGGCTAAGCCCTCACTGGGGGTGCCGGGGTTGGCTCAGCATGTGCCAGCTGCTGCCGCCAATCCCCATCTGGTGTTCCCCACTGGGAAGGGGCTCCCACCACATGGCACCCCACTTCCCCTAGGGCCAGCCTGGACCTGAGCACCTCCTTTGCCTGGTGGGTCCCCAGACCCCCTGGGGTGGGACCTGCCCCATTTCACACACAGTGGGGCTACTGCATCACGGCCTCCGCCCTGGGCCTGGCTCCAGTCAGGCTGCCGGGTGAGAGGCCCCCAACTGGCCACGTGGCCTGCAGCCCCCACCCCACAACACACGGGGCCCAGGCTGCAGCGATGCTGCCAGAAATGAAAAACAGATTTTCCTCCGCGCTGGGCTTAGGTTTCATGAATTCCATGACGGTGAGCTCCTGCCATGCCTGGAGAAAGTGCAGCCAGCAGCAGACACGAGGGAGCCAGGGGGAGGGGCCGAACTGCCTATCCCAACCCCAGGCCCAGGTCCAGGCAAACGGGCTGTACGGGGACCCGCCCCCGAGGGCATGTGGCCACACGTGCCCTCCCGGATACACTCCCTGCCACCTCGCTCTCCAGGAACCGCCTGGAAGGAGGCCCAGAGAGGCAGCACTCGGTTGAGACCTCGGAGAGAGGCTCGCAGCCTCCCCACGGCAGCGCCGCCGCCTGCCTTGCGCCTGCAGCCGGCCCCAGCTGTCCTGCCGCCCACGCTGCGCCCTCCCCCGCATGTGGGAACAGACACCAAAGAACTCGGCGGGAGGCATGGCCTTGCTCAGCAAGCATGTCTATTTTGGTCCCCACGCTCCGACACGTCTTCCAGCGTGAACACCCAGAAAATCCCCTGCTCTTCTCCAAGCCTGCCTGCAGGCACGCAACCAGCCAACCTGGCGACAAAGCCACAGGCCTCAGACCCAGCCCCGCTACCCATCAGACTGAAGCCCCGTCCCCAGGCTCAGCCCCCACCAGGAGAGGCAGCCAAGAGGACACGGCCCGACCCCGGACTTGGGGTCAGAGCTGGAGTGCCTCTCTGTGATGCCAGAAGCCCAGCCCAGAGCGGGCAGAGCTCCCTCCTCAGAGGCAGAGCTAGCCACTCAGGCTTTTGCACAGCCCGGTCTCCTCCTGCGGCCGTGGCCAACACCGGGCCTAGCCCTGCCACAGCGGGTGCTGCCCCCATGGGGACTCAGGCCTCAGCTGGCCTCCTCTTGGGGGGAGAGGGACACTCCAACTGAGGGCTGAGAGCAGCCCATGCATGCAGGGCTGCGTGCACGTGCAGATACTCAAATGTGCCCATCTGGGGACACACTGGCTGCCCACCCACCTGGCCCACCTGCAGGCTCTGGCCAGCACCCTGGGGGCACGCGCCAACACACCATGCCTTTGCCCGGCTCCAGACAAGAACAAAGCAGCCTGTGGCCAGCTGGCATCAAGTGTAGGCCATCCTTGCTCCTGGCATTGGGCTGGAGGCCTGGCCTTGGCCACAGCCCTGTGCAGCCCTCACGGCCCCAAGCAGACCAGACCACCAGGGGCACCCAGTGCCTCCACAGAGGGCCGATGTGCCCTGGGAGCCTTGGGAGCATGAGGGTGCCCAGGCAAGCAGCACCCCCAATTCTGAAAGAGCAGGCCCCTTCTGGGGACCTTAGTTCAGAGACATCTCTGGAAAGTGGCCCTGGTGACACAGTGCCATATGCTTCCCCTTGGGCCTCCCCATGCTGAGCCATAGCCGTGGTGGGTTTGTGGCCTTGCCCCTTACCCCGACCATGAGAACCCCGGGGGCTGTGTGTAGGCGCAGCACAGAGCCGGGGAGGGCTCCCTGGGGCAGGCCCAGGAACAGCGGCCCTCCCAAGATCCTGCCACACCTGCACCCACGGTCACATGCCCAGTTCCTCAGTGGATGCATAAGGCACTTCCCCTGCCCTTGACCTCAGTCCCCCCAATTCAGTGCCCCCGCTCTAGCCGCTGAGGCCTCACGGAACTGACCAGCGGAGGGTTATGGTCCAGACACCCCGAGCCTCCCTGGCAGGGACCTTCCACCCCAGGCTGGAAACTGCGCTGCAGTGTGTCGCGGGGAGGCAAGGAGCCCTGGCCCCCGCTTGCTAGCCCCTCATGCCTGCTTGCGTCAGTTGCTGCTTGTGTTGCGGTGACAGTGTCCACCTCCCAGGGCCACTGGTTGGCTCCCCTTGAGAAAGTGCTTTAGAAGCAAACAGCACAGTCTCTTGGGCAGAGCAGCTATGGCCTAGGGGCCTGACTACAGACCCCTCTGTTCCTCCAGAACATGACCGAGAGTCCCGGCCAGCAGCCAGAACAGCTGATGTCCCTTCGCTGCTTGTCTGCTAGCACTGTGAGGATTCCCAGAAGAGGGGCCCTGGAGTCCAGGGGATCTGCAGGGCAGATACAGACGAAACGGCCCCAGCACCGCTGCAGCCAGGGAGGGGCAGCCAGTGCCCTGAGGAAGAATCACCTCCCAGCACCCACACCCCCCAGGAAAAGCCTTGAAGACCTCCCTTCTTGGGGACTTCCTGAGGGTCCAGACTGCACCATACGGAAAGGAGCAGAGACTCACAGAGACTCCTGGGGACAGAGCTGCCGCAGCAGCCCCAGAGTCACAAAAGCAGGAGCCAGCAAAACGCCCAAAACGGGCCTCCGGAAGCGGCACGGCACTGCCAAGATTCCAGGCAGCAGGCTGGGCTGCGGGTGGTGAGACACCTGCCCCAGGGTTATGGACCTGGTGGTCCCAGCCAACAGAGTCACACTCCCCTGGCCAGAAGGCAGGCATGCTGAGGCTCGGCCACTCAGATTCTCCCCGGGACCAGACACCGGCCCAGAGGGAAACACCCAAGCCAGTGGGCCCAGCAGGGGCTTCCTCGCCCACCCTCCATTGCAGGGTCCCGGCTCCCTGCACCCCCGAGCCTAGCTCATCAGCTCCTGTCCATATAGGGCTTTCTCTAGAAGCTTCTATCCAGTTCCCTAGGGGTGCTCTGTGTCTGGTACACTCTGTCACTTGCAATTTCAGAATCCTGACCTGCGCCGTGGGATGCTGGACAAGCCTCTGGACCCAAGGGCCACAGACACTGCCCAACGCTACACACGATGTTTTCAAAGCAGGCGGCAATAAGGCTATATACAGTGCCACTCTGGTTTTAAGTGACAACCACCCTACAAATACATGTGCTGGGACAAAACCAGCTGGATGGACCTTTCATCTCATGGTCTTCCCTTTCTCCCAAATGTTCCATGAAGGTGGGAAGGAGGCTAACAGGCTGTCCATCCTGCCCAGGGGGACAGCCGCTCTGCCACCCGCCTGACACTGGGCATTCAGCTGACCTTGCAGAAGTCGAAGCGTTGAACTGAGGTGCTGCGGTTTTAGGAGCTGGGCACCAAGCTCTGCTAGGAGACCACCGGCCCTAAGGGCCACACACCCTGAGTTCAAATCCCCCGAGTGGCCATTGGGCCTGGGCTGGCACATCGCCAGACATAGTTCGCCCCTCCTGGGGCAGCACACGCCCCGTACACGGGCACACCAATGGGACACTCCCTTGTTTGGGGCTGAGGCTGCCTCCCCAAGGCTCAGGCTTCTCTTTGCCTCAGGGCCTCTGCACGTGCTGTTCCCACTGCCTGGAGCCCTCTTCCCCAGGGCCTCTACACGGCTACCTCAGTCTCTCATCAGGGTCTCACCCGAAACACCAGAGCACTCAGGGCTCCAGTGGGAAACGGTCCCATGTGCTGGGCGAGCCTGAGGCAAGTGCTACCACCTACCCTGGAAGGCTGGCAGGCCAGTGAGCCCACTGTGTGCTGGGGTTGAGGCTGGCACCTGGGGGAAGCAGGCAAGTCCCAGCCCGCTGGGCATTGGCAGCCTTCACAGCAGGCCAAGTAACACCTCCTCCAGGAAGCCTTCCCTGACCACCTGCCATAACTGCTCTTTTGTATCAGCGGCAGCAGCTGCCGGCCCTGGGCTGGTGGAGACAGCAGACCAGAGTGAGGAGCTGGGGGCAGAGAGCAGGAACTTGGTCCCTGCCTGAGGACACAGGGTCATGCAGGTTGTGAAGAGCTGGCAGGAGCTGGGTGGGCAGACCCACCAAATGAAGCCACCCAAGCTCACACAGGAGGAATTGCCAGAGCTGGGACCCAGGCCCGGGACACTCCAGCCAAAGAGAAGGCTCTGCTACCTGACCCTCAGGGACCCCCTACCCACGGCTAGAGGACAGACTGGCATGGCTACCCCAGGTCCCCAGGCATCTGGGCTCAGCCTTGCCAGCTCCTGTAGGGCCACCATGCCTCCTCTGGGCCTCCTATCTCTCCCCTGTAAGATGACAGCCTCACGCGCTTGAGACCCTGGCAGCCCGAGCGAGGCAGCACAGGGAGCTCTGGGCATGCTGGCGATGGCCTAGCCTCGGGGAGCCCAGCCGGCAGCCCCTCCAGACAGGCACAAGAGTGGAGCAGCACAGAGCAGACCCCAGAAGCACCTTCCGGTCCTCCCACAGACGCCACCAGCCCCAACAGGACCCACACTGGCAGACTTCCTGTGCTCCATCCATGCAGCAAACGTTGCAGGCACCACGATGGGCCATGCAGTCGCTGGGAGCCCTTCTCTCCCAGCATAGGGGCCTTGGGAGGAAGGTGGCCTGAGACCCTTGGTCCCAAGAGAAATCTTACACCTGTGGGGTACAGAATCCCACCTCTCTCTGGCAAAGACTGCTGAAGTGCTCAGCACAGGGCCAGCTGGGGCTCGGGGGCCCAGGTTCCAGCCCCCACCACTGCTAATGCCACAGTCACACCCCCTGCAGTGGGGCATCCTCATGGGGCAGGGCAGGGGCAGGGCCTGAGCAGGACGGAGGCTCTACCACGTACTCACTCTGTGACCTCGGCCCATGCCCTGCTCGGAGCCTCAGTTTGCTAATCTATACAATGGAGATAACAGTCCCTCCCTCCCAGGGCTGTGTGACAGCCCCACACAGGCTCTGAAACAGGGCTCCCAACAGTGGACCACGGGGACAGGAAATAGCAAAGGACAAAGGCTGGTCCCTGTGCTACAGCCCCCAACTCCAGGTGCCAGGCCCCACCTTTCCCCCAGAAAGCCCACAAGGCAGAAGCCTCCTCCTTGGCAGGGCAAAGCCAGGGGGGACAGCTAGGGACAGCTCACAGACTGCCCTGGGTCAGGATGGATGAGAGGTCCATCCCCTCAGTGGGACCAGGGCAGCCAGCCGCACAGCTGGTGACACCTCACCAGAGGAGGTAGGAAGGACCCTCACGTGCAGCGCCCCCCCCCTGCCCCAGGGGAGCTCCTGGCCCTCCACCCCCAGGCAACCCTGCGAAGAAGGCACGGCAGGCCCAGATTTCAGGATGAGGCGATGAAGGCTCAGAGAGGTCAAGCGCTTGCCCAAAAGCCCCAGCACCCAGAGGGCCAGGGCAGGACGCACATCCAGGTCTGCTTGCTCCGGCCCTTTGCCAGCAGCAGAGGCGGTGGGGGATGGAGACAGGCTGGTTTCCATATCGTGAATTATTCAGTGGCTAATTCTGCTCCTTGGAGAGGAGGCAGGAGAGTGAGTCAGAGCCCTCCCACAGCGGAGCAGGGAGCAGGGGAGGGGGCAGAACAGCGCTCCCAGAGGCCAGGCCCCAACCAGGGCCTCCCAGGGCCAGAGGAGCCTTCTGGAGGAGGCCAGGCTGAGCCCAGGCTGAGTGAGGGGCCTGGCCACCACCCCAGGCTCCTGTGAGCTGCAGGCTTCACCCCTCACTCACTCCCTGCCACGCATCCCAGAATCCAGGCACCTTGGAGGGCCTGCAGCAAGTCCAACTGTGGTTGTCAGCACGGACAGGTGGCAGGCCCCGGCCAGCAGGTAACAGCCACCCTGGGGGCCCCAGGGCTGCCATGGAGCTTCAGAACTGACAAATGGGCCAAACCTTCAGGGCAGAGAACTTTCCCAAGTAAGGCACACCCTCCTTGCAGCTTAAACAGAGTCCTCCAGGGAGGAGCGTGACAAAGCCATCACACATCAAAGTTCCTGGGCAGCACAGAGAAGTGTGTGTTGCCTCCACACTAAACAGCCCCCCAGCGCCGGGCTTCTAGAGTGTGGGCATGAGATTTTATACAAATCCTCTTCTCCCTCCTCCCTGCTGTCTCTGGGCGTGCCTGGGCAAATCCCTCGCCCCCTTCTCATCTGTTTAGAAACGCTGGCAACAAGACTGGGGCGCCTGGGGGCAGGTGAGCACAGAGGCTAGGGGCAGTGAGCTCCCCTGCAGAGCCAGCTGCCAGACAGCACCCTCTTGCTCTACTTCCGGTTCTCCTCCTCTGGATAAGGGAGGCCACAGACAACACAGTTCCAATTAGGCAAGGTGTTACACAGTCCACAGGGTACTGGGTCCCCAAGCCACCTTGATAGGCAAAGCCCTTCCCACCCCACCATGGGCTCTGCCATGCTCCATCTGGAGAGAAACCCAGGGGTGTTGTGGGTGACCAGGCACCCAGGTCACGGGGCTTCTGGAATCCGGATCCCCAGGCAGGAAGGAAATGCCCACAGCCTGGTCCCCTGCCCTGCACTCAAATGACACTGGCTGAGGGAAGGGGTGGCGGTGGGGCTTGGCATGATGCCAGGCCTTGGGCTCCACTGGGAGAGGGCTGCGAAGGGCCCCCGCCACCCCCAGCTCTGCCTGGGCTCAGCTGCTTGCCACCTCCCAGGCTGAGGCCCACTGTGCATCCCTGCAGCCAGGCCTCCCTCCCGAAGGGGCTCCTGGCAGCCTGGTCTCCCACAGCCGCGCCTGGCACTTTGTGTACATCCCACAGCCTGACCGCCCAGCATAGGGTCATTACCGGCCACAGAGGGCTGGCAGTGCTTCACCTATGAAGAGCCTGGCAATGGGATTCCCCAGCTGGGGTGAGGGGGCCAGGAATCCCCTCCCGCCTGCACCAACCGAGTGCTTAGGCTTCCATCCCTGCGGCCTCCGAGCCCTGGGTTTTCGCAGGGGGCTCTGACGGGAAAGCACCAGGCCGCCCCCAGTGAGGGAGGGGGCCGCGGCGGGAACAGACAACTGGCAGGGGGGATCCACGGAGGGGAGAGAGACGGCTCCACGTAACCCCCGAAACGCGCCTGAGTGACACCAGAGGAGAAGGCTGGAATCCAGAGGGGGCCGTGGACCCGCGATGGGGGTTGGAGGGTGTTTGGACCCTTGAGGAGGAGGCCATGACCCTGAAGGAGGGGGCCCATGACCAGGGAGACCCTCGAGAAGAAGGAGGCACCGACCCACGAGGGGGAGGCGGCTGTGCCCCGCGATGGGGGTGGGGGTGGAGAGTCCTCAGACCCTCGGGGAGGGGCCGTGATCTCGGGAGGGGAGGGGCCGTGACCCGGGGCCCCTGACCCCGCGACCCAGAGGGGCCCCATGGCACCTGCTGGTAGTCGGTGTCCTCGGGCCGGAACTGGCTGCTGGTGGCCTCCCACCGCAGGTCGAAGTGGGGCAGCCGGTGCAGGAGGCTCACCCACCAGGGTGCCGCGTAGCTGACCCCGGCCATGGCGGGCCCCACCGCCTCCGGCTCCCTCGCTGGCCCGGCCGTGGGGTTCAGGGACCCGCCGACCCCGGCCCGGCCGCCCGCATAGTCCGCGCGCTCCTGGGCCCGGCCCGGCCCGGCTCGGCCCGGCTCGGCTGCGCTCGGATTCGCTCGGCCACTCGCGCCCGCCGCCTCTTTGTTCGCCGCCGCCGCCGCCGCCCCCTCGGCGCCCCCGCCCGTCCGCCGCCGGACCCGCCCCCGAGCCGCTATTGGCTCTCGGCCCGAAGGCCACGCCCACACACGGCCCGCCTTCCTCCCCGCCTCCGAGCCGCCATTGGCCCGCCTCCTGCCGGCTCCGTCGTTTGCCGTGCCGCCTCCCACCGCCCCTGTGCCTCCATTGGTCCTTCTCCCACGGGCCCTTCTCTCCGCTCTTTTGCCCCTCCATTGCCCAGTGGCCCCGCCCTTCACGACCCCCAGCCGCTGGCCCCGCCTCTGCACCGCCATTGGCCCTCCAGCCGAGGCTCCGCCCACTCCCTCGCGCGAGCCCAGGGGCGCCCAGACCTAAAGGCAGGAGGACCCCGAACCCGGCATCGCGGGCCGGTCCCCCACATGGGCGCGGAGTGGAACCCTGGCTGCGGGTGGGGCTGCGCTGCATTCCACGCGTTGGCTCGTTGACTCGACCTTTGCACGTTTATTGCACTTTTACCGCGGGGTCTGGCCTGCAGGGCCCGGCTGGCCTCCGCGCCAGCCAGGGACCAGTGGCCTGGCTGCGGGAGGGGCGTGTCTGGATTAAGTCACTTCTCTGTGCGTCGACGTCCTCGTCTGGAAGAGGGGATAGTAAATGAGAGGAAAATGCTCAGTCAGGGCCTGGCACATGAAAGCGTGTGTGTGTGTCTGTGTGTGTGTGTGTGTGTGTGTGTCAGGGGGTCGCAGGTCGATCAGTCCCCACCAGCCTGCCCTTTGGGGAGGTCGCATCTTTTGTCAAGGCCTAAGGCAAAGACAGTGCCCTGTCCTGGCACCGCGAGAAAATTCAGGCAACCGCCAGGTAGGGCTTTGAAGCCACAAGCGAAACTTCCTAAGGGGCGTCCTGCCGTATCTGCTGAAGTGGAGGTGGGAGCTGCCAGGGCGAGGATGGACATACAGTAGGTGCTTGGGCCCAGGTGCCCCCCCATCCTCACCCCAGGTGCAGTAAGTGCACCCTTGGCACTACATCATCTCCACCCTGGGCCTCACTATGGGACCTCCTGAGTTCTGGGAAACAGGTTGCCACACCTGGGATCTGCCATCTGCTGTGCCTGGCTGGCCAGCTCTGTGGGCAGGCTGGGCCAGGCTGTGCAGGCAGGGACAGCCCTGGGCAGTGGCTCCCCAGGAGGCCTGGCTGTCCGCTCATCTGACTGCCCTGACTCGCCTGTTTTCTGGCGATAAGGCCCGAGGCAGGAGGCCTTTGCAAAGCTGTGGTTTCCATTCTCTGGATAACTTGGAGACACACCCAGTTGGGAAGTAACGGCAGAGCAGGAGGAAGTAGGTCACATTCTGCATTCCTAAAGGCTGAAAAGCCAGGAACTCTGGGGGGATTCTGGCTCAGGTTCCTTTTTCCAGTGCTGGGAGCTCTGGGCAGAATGACGCACGCCCCTTCAAACCTCCCAAAGACCAAGGCCCCCTCTAGGGGTAGGTTGGCACCTGGCCAGGTAAATCCTCTTCCCTGGCACCTGGTGACTGCTCACTGTGAACAGGTGGAGCAGGCAGGATGCCCACTCCTGGCCTGACACTGCTTCGGCAGCTAGCCTGTCTCATCTGCACAAGGAGGGTATCAGCACTGGCCCTCCAGAGCTGACTCTACCTCAGGGTTCTGCAACGCACAACTCCAAGGATGCATAGGACAGTGCCCTGTCGGCAGCTGACCGTCTTCATGGACAGGGACAGTTACTGGTCCCTGCTATTAGCAACAGCTCCCCTGGCCAAAGACTTCACCCCACTCCAGTGCCCCCAGCACCAGCCCGGCAGCCCTGCCAAGGTCCACACGTGGAGGCAGGGTGCGCATGAGTTCCTTTCCATGTTTCTAGAAGCCTCGCAAAATCGTGTGTTTTCTTCTGATAAGGATGGAAAGTCTGACCCAAACATTATGTGAAATGATGACTCAGGTGCAGTGGGTTGAATTATGTCCCATGAAAAGATATGGTCAGTTCCTAACCCCTGGTTAGGGGTGACTGTGACCCTATGTGGCAAAAAAGGGTCTTTGCAAATATAATCAAGTTAAAGAAGAGGTCCTAGGGGTTAGGATGGGCTCTAATCCAATGACAGGGTCCTTATAAGAAGAGAGAAATTTGGACACAGAGACTCAGAGACACAGAAACGCAGAGGGAAAAACACGGGGTGAACACGGAGGCAGAGATGGGAGCAAAGTGTCTGTGGGCCACGGAACACCCAGGCTTGCCGAGCCCTCAGGAGCTGGCGAGAGGCCTGGGACGGTCTCCGCTGCAGAGCCTCCGGGGAATCAGTCTTGCCTCAATTTCAGACTTCTGGCCTCCAGAACTGTGAGACAAGAAACGTCTACTGTTTGAAGCCCTCAGTTCGTGGAACTTTGTCACGGCAGCCCTGGGAAACCAGTACATCAAGTTACTCAGTGCTTCCCGTTGGCAGGCATTCTGTGTGTCTCTGTTTGGTATGAAGTGAAAAGGAGCTAATTATTGATTAACATTTGCGGTGTGTTTGGTCCGTGAAATCTTTTCCTAAGGGGGCGGTACATGGAGGAAGAATGACAGAAGGGCCCGGGGTGGAGAAAAAGGAGCCCACACATGTGGTTCTGGAAAAGTGCAGCCACAGTCTCTGCTGGTGGATCCCAAGCCCCCCAAACCTGACGTTGAGGAGAAAAATCCCCCTGGAACTGAGAAGCCCCAGGTCCCCAAAGGGGGAGGGTTAGAGGAGAGAGGGCCAGGTGGAGGGCCTGAGGGAAAAAGGGCACACAGGGGGCGTTCCCACCCTGCTGCCATGCCTGGCACTCACCGGCCAGAGCTGCAGTGGGTCTTCCTGGCCGTCCTGGGACGACTGGGGCTCATGCTGGACTTTAGTTGCATTCCACAGATGGAGCTACTGAGGCCCAGGTCCCGCCATTGCTCAGGAGGCTGCGAGAGTCACCCAGAGAGGGAACCAGGTGTCAGCCTAGTTCCACCAACCACTCCCCCCTCCTCCCTCCCTCTCTTTTTCCCTCCCTCCCTCCCTCCCTCCCTCCTTCCCTCCATCCTTCGAGTGAAGCAGGGTTTGTGAACAAAAGACAGGCATGAGAAAGTCTGCAAAAAGAGACTGCTGAGGACTGAGCTGTTTGGAAGCATCTGGCAGAAGCATCTAGAAAGAGGGAGGGGACAGCCAGGCTAGGAGTTCCCCAGGGTCTGTCTCCTGGGCCAGGGAGGTGGCTAGTTGAGGCTCCTGAATAGTTGTCCGACTGACCTGTAAGGCACTGGGAGAGAGGCCAGGCCCAGCTGAGCGTGGCCAGGCCCAGCCCGGGCCCCCGGATGCTGGGGCGGAAGCCAGAACAATGGAATTCCCTGTGTTTGGACCCTGTCCAAAGAGGTTCACGTTCTCCGTGGAGACAGCTCACGAGAACTGGCAGGCAGAGGGAAAGCTGCGGAGCTGGGCTCCCTGGCGCCTGCGGGGCGGAGGCTGGGTGATGCTCTGGCTGTACAGCCCGCCCCTGGCCAGCTCCCCACAGACACCTGGCAATGGATCTCGGCCACAGGAAAGCCACAGGAGCGCTGCTTTCAATCTGGCCACTGTAGGCTGGGAGAGATGCCAGCCAGCACTGTCCCTAAGAGGGCCACAGAGTGAGGCAGCTGCACACCCAGCCACAGTAAGGATGTGAGTGCCTCTCACTTATATGGAGTTACCCAGCCAGCAGCTTCCCCAACTCCAGAAAGCCACTGGGAACCAGGGGACCAGCAGGGGTGGCCTACGAGCTGCCAAAGAAGGACACCATCCTGAGTCCCAGAGCTGCAGCTAAGTGTCTCACTCAGAGCCTCCTTACTCTTACTTGGCACACAATACTAACAAGCCTGGGTCTCTGGGTCCCAAGCCTGACACAGATCAAAAATAGCACCCAGAAGGAGGCAGCCATAGGGTTGGCATGAAAAGTGACAGCCAGAAAGGAGACAGGCACTTCCATAAAAAGGAATCAAGTGACGCCCTCCCGTGGTGCCAGGCAATCCCCCACGGCCCCTGTCCACCCAGCCTGACCCAGCAGCAAGGTTTTGTTGAGATGACGGTTGTGCCAGGAGTCATGAGACCTGGGATCTCTGTGAGGCTTTGCCAACCCACCATGACCCTTCTGGGGGCCCATGTCACCCACAGGGGACTTAGTGTCCACTGAGCCCAGTTTTACAGATGGAAAAACCGAGGCTCTGAGAAGGAAAGAGGCTCAGCCCCAAACCACAACCCTGGTTCATCAGGAAAACGGGAAAATACATTCATAGCTTTCCTACTGAAGGGGACAGTGACCGTACACGACCACCCACCAGACCCCGGCCAGACGCTCGATCCGTGCAGCCCAGGAGGGAAGCATTAACATCCTCACTTTACAGACGGAGACGCTGAAGTCCGGAGGAGGAAGTGGCTCTCCCAGGGCCCCAAGCCCGGAAGGCAGAGGCAGCGTCACCCTCCACAGCTGTGAGGAAGTCGGCCTGGCTGAGGTCGAGGTCTGGCCTGTGCCTTCGGCTCCAGGGAGGCCATGTTGCACCTGACAGGTGTGTCTTTGTTGAGGGTGAGGGCTGGCTATACCAGAAAGAACACCCTAAATGATTTAGGATGGGGGTTTTGGCATCATCAAGTGGCCATCGAGTGGCATCATTCAACCAGTAACCACGTGGGCAGTCGGTCAATCAGTCTGCCCATGCAATGAAGCCCCAGTAAAGACTCTGGAAGTCAAAGGCCAGAGAGCTTCCCTGTTGGCAGTGCTTCCTAAGTGCTGCCACACGCTGATGCTGGCAGGGCAGTGCATCCTGAGGACAGCAGGAGTTTTGCACTGGGAATGCCCAGACCCTGCCCTCTGAACCGCTTCCTTTGCTGGTTTTAATCTACATCCTTTCCCTGTAATAAACCATACTCATGAGTATACCAGCTTTCAGGGAGCTTTGTGGGTCCTTCCAGCAAAGTATCACACCTGAGAGTGGTCTCAGGGACCTCTCAGAACTTGAATTTGGTGTCAGAAGTGAGGCAGTCTTGGGGACTGTGTTCTTAGGCTTTCAGCTAACTCCAGGTAGCCACGAAGGCCAGGCCATGGTGCATTCTCATGCCCAAAGTGTCACTTAATCCACAAAACAGAAGACCACCGTCCATCCGCACTTCACGGAGAAGGAGACAGAGCCTCAGAGAATCAGGTGCAG
>RJWJ010005354.1:0-68953 GCA_004363605.1 Indri indri
CCCTCTCTCTCCCCCTCTCTCTCCCTCTCTCCCTCCCTCCCTCTCTCTCCCTCCATCTCCATCTCTGTTTCTCTCTCTCCCTTTCCCCTCTTCCCCTCCCCCTCTCCATCCCTCACACCCACAGGCAGAGCTTGTTCCTGGTCTCCTTGAGGCCTGTCCCAAGCTCCCTTCCCCATGTATACCCTGTACCCTCCTCTGCGTGTGCCTTTTCCTGTAACTCTTCCCAGTTTCTAACGTTCCATGCAACTTGCTTACGATGATGTATATCTTTCCTGATGCTGGTGAGTGGGAGCCCCCAGGACAGGGCTTAAGTTGTTTTCTTCCCTGCTGTGCCCCGAGTGTCTGAACCAGTGCTAGGAGCCTGAGCATGTGTCACATGGTTGTGTAGTTGCATGCGGCATCACTGAGATCCTTGGAGGAGCAGAGACAGCGACATTTGAAGTGATAGGAGTGTCAGTATTTAATTCTGATTCTGTGGTGTTCCAACAGCTACTTTGAGCTGTATCCTAAATAGGACAACTCAAAAATAGACCTTTTGTTTTTAATTGGCCCACTTTCTTACCAGATGTATAGTTAAGTAGAGGAGCCTGGCCAGTGGTTTTCCGTGGAGACAGTGGCACAGTGCATGGAACTTCCTTTCCTTCGCCTTTCACACTTTCATGTATGAAAGCTGAGATTTTTTTTTTTTTTTTTTTTTTGAGACAGAGTCTTGCTGTGTTGCCCCGGTTAGAGTGCAGTGGTGTCATCATAGCTCACTGCAACCTCAGACTCCTGGGCTCAAGTGATCCTCCTGGCTCAGTCTCTCTACAGGCATGTGCCATCACACCCAGTTAATTTTCTATTTTTTGTGGAGATAGCTCTCACTATGTTGCCCAGGCTGGTCTTGAACTCCTGGCCTCAAGCAATCCTCCCGCCTTGCCCTCCCAAAGTGCTAGGATTATAGAAATGAGCCACTGTGCGGGACCCTTCTCCCCAAATCTTGATACTCACCAAACCCTTTCGTGTGTTTCACTGTTGGGGGACTGTGGACCAGCAGTGACCAACCTTTGCCTTCAGACTCAGCCACAGCCTACAGCCTCCACCCCTGCACCCTTCCCCAGAGACTCTTCAGTGGGAAAAGAAGGGATGGGTTTTCCCATGTCCCTGAGGAAGGGCAGGCGGGGTGTTTGGGAGCTGTGGACACTGCAGTGAGCAGACACTTTGTGTTGACAAGGGTCCTGGGAGGTGGTTGGTGTTACAGAGGTGTTGTGTTCTCCCCATATTCTCCCTTCCCCACTGCCTATTCCCTGCTTGAGAGAATAAAGACTTATTTTTGCATTTAAAACCGTTGGCCACAGAGTCTGTCAGCCCTCTGGGGGGATCTGAGGGAGGAAGCTTGGGGTTGTTGGTCCGTCGCTTGAGACTTCAGAGAAAAAACTCTAAGATCGATCTGTGGGTGCCAAGAGTGAGGGCTGTGGGGCTGCCTCCCTGTCGGGGGAGTCTCTCAGCACCCCATGTTGGTTTGTCTCAGAGAGGTCTGAGGGGCTGTTTGCACCTTCTGACTGGGGCAGGCAGAAGTCTGGCCACACCTCCTGGGGCCATCGGCCCACTGCACACTTAGCCGGATGTGGGCGTGTTGGTCAATGCTGCCAGCTGGGATCTGGGAATAGCAGAGCGGGGTCAGGGGTGATGGGAAAAGCACCACTTGGCTGCTCTCCTGGGTGGTGGGGGCAGTGAACAGAGGAAACGTGGGGGAGGCGTTATAGAAATTGGCAGTTTGGAGAAGAGCTGATGTGTGTTTTGCTCCTGTTTTAGAACTGGTGTTGTCATCATGAGGCTTTGTGGGCTGTGCTCCCCATGCAGGACCAAGGAGGGTGCCTGCCCCCAGGCTGTTCTCAGCCTGGCTGGGTCAGAGCAAAGGCCAGGCCTTGATAGAGTGGGTAGAGATCCCACCACCTGGTGCCTGGAGCTGTGGGGGACACAGTGAGGACCAGCCACAGAGGGCTTTGCTTGAGCAGTTGATGCTGGCACTTAGTGAGGGGACTGTGTGGTGGAGCTGTGGGGCCAGGTAGGGTGGTGGGGGCTGGCTTCTCCATCAGGGAGTTGCAGATGGTCCTACTGGAAACAACCTCTTCCTCCCTCTGTGTGCTTCCCCCAGGGAATGACACGGGCCCACACACCCACTGTGGAGCCTGTTCTCAGGGCAGGGCTTCCTGGGAATGGCAGTGCCCCCAGAGAGGGCGGGGTGTTCCTTAGCTCCTTTCTTTCTTCCATTCACAAGATGCTTCTCTGTGCCTGCCACGTGCCCAGCACTCTACCAGATGTGCCGGGAGCAGGGAGCAAAACCAACAGGCCCCTCCCCGTGAGCAAGTTCTGGTAGCATCCTCTGGCCAAGTGCTCAGGACAAGTGTGTGCAGGGTGAGGGGTCGGCATGCAAGTGGGGCTGGGGTCAGCGGATGCTTCACTGAGAATGTGACACTTGAGTTGAGACTGAAGGATAGAAGGAGGCCAGGCGCAGTGGCTCACATCTGTGGTCTCAGCACTCTGGGAGGCCGAGGTGGGAGGATCGCTTGAGGTCAGGAGTTCGAGACCAGCCTGAGCAAGAGTGAGACACTGTTTCTACTAAAAATAGAAAAAATTAGTTGGGTGTGGTGGCGCACACCTGTAGTCCCAGCTGCTCGGGAGGCTGAAGCAGGAAGATCGCTTGAGCTCAGGAGTTTGAGTTGCAGTGAGCTATGATGATGCCACTGCATTCTAGTTCAGGTGACAGAGTGAGACTCTGTCTCAAAAAAGGATAGAAGGAGCCCTGGGTGTCTGGGGAGAGAGCTCGTGGCTGAGGGCTAGTGCTAGAGTCCTGGGAGCAGCTGCACCCAAGTGGTGCTGGATGTAGGAAATAAGGCCAGAGAAATGTCGTGTTGGAGGGCCTTGGCTGGGACTCCCAGTGGGAGCCATGAGGGGTGGTCAGGGGCCAGTGCTGTGGGCAGCCTGGGCTTGGTGGTATGAAAAGGTCTGGATTCTGGACATCCCTGCAGGTGGAGCACACAGGATTTGCCAATGGCTTGTTGTGGGATGTAACAGAGCTAAGGAGTGGGGGATGGTGTCGCTGTGCTTGGCCTGAGCAAGGTTTGGGGCCTGAAAGAACCAAATTGCTATTACGAGAGAATGTGGAGTGAAACGTTTGCCGTGGTGGTGCAGTGGCGGGGCTGGGTAGGACAGTTGGCTTGTGGTGACACGTTGCTTCTGGGGTACTGCCGGCATCTTCAGGGTGCAGGGCGTTGGGTGCTTCCCACCACTGGAATGTTCTGGAGGGCTTAGCACCACCCTCACCTCTCCTCTTTAGAAACAGGCCTTGCCCTGCCTGGCTGCCCACCTGTGCCTGGGCCTTCATCAGGTGTGCAGGGCAGGCCCGTTCACACGGAGGATGTACTGTGGGTGCTGGTGTCTGCCAGGGGCTTAAGCAGGCAGGGGCTGGATTAGGATGCCTCTAGTGCATTTGTCTTCCAGGACAGAGAGAGAGGCTTCTCATGAAGCCATGGTTGGACTACAGATTCCAGGGCTAGCTGGAAATACAATTTTTGTGTGTGTATTTTTAATGCATTTTCCTAAACGTACTGAGGTCTGAAAAGATGCCGTCTTGCCCATGAGGTCTTCACTTGCAGTTTCCTCCAGCCAGCAGGAGCAGCGTGCTTGGGAATCAGCACACCTTGAGCAGGTGTTGAGAGAGTTTCTGTTGTGAGTGGGTGGATGGCACCACAGGTAACGGTGTCTGCTCTCTGCAGCCTGTGCACATCTGGCGTGGTGCGGCTCCACATCAACAGCTGGCTGGAAGTGAGCTTCTGCCTGCCCCACAAGATCCACTATGCGGCTTCTAGCCTGATTCCTCCCGAGGCCATCGAGCGGAGCCTGAAGGCCATCCGGTGAGTGCCCAGCCTGCACACACATTCTCTGCCAGGGCTCTTTCCTCTAGCTTCTGCCTGAGACTTGATCACATACTTTGCTGCAGAAATTCTCTTTTCCTCTTCCTACTACAGAAGTTGGCAAGTAGGGCTCTGCTGTTCATAGATGTTAAAGCACATTGTTTTATATCCAGCTTTGACCAGAAGTGACCAATCCCAGGTTTCCCTGGGCGCTCCCGGCACTGACTGGGTGAGCTGGGCTCCCTGCCCAGGACCTTGCCTCAGGGAGCAGGGCAGCCTGGGCAGGTCTGTGGGGCCGAGCGTCCTGGGGAGAAGCTGGAGGATTTTGTCTTCATGGTGTTGCTCACTGGATCTTCTGCATTTGAATCAGAACTCGTGGGATGTCAGTTAATTTCTTAATTTAATTGATTTTCTGCAAGGAAAGAGCTGAGCCCGATCTCCAGTCCCCCACGTCCCATCAAGTGCCCTGTTTCCTTGAATATGTTTTATTCTTTGTATACAGGGTCTCACTCCGTCACCCAGGCTAGGGTGCAGTGGTGTCATCATAGCTCACTGCAGCCCCAAACTCCTGGGCTCAAGTGATCTTCCTGCCTCAGCCTCCTGACTAGCTGGGACTGCAGGCACGCAACACTACACCCAGCTAATTTTTCTATTTTTTGTAGAGATGAGGTCTCGCTGTGTTGCTCAGGTTGGTTATGAACTCCTGGCCTCAAGCGATCCTCCTGCCTCCCAGAGTGCTAGGATTATAGGCGGAGCCATCTCACCCTGCCGTTGAATATTTTTTAATTGGAAAAAGGTATCTGGGCATATTCTTGAAAATTTGGAAATGACAGAAAGCAGAGCACTTCCAAACCCTCCTCCCACCCCCACCCCCCGTCCATGCACCAAGTCAGATGTCTTTCCCTCCCAGTCTTCCTTGCTAAGCATATTTTTAAGTAGTTCTGTTCATAATTTGTGAAGAGGATTTGGCTTTTCTCATATTTGAGACTATTTCCGTAGGAAACATTGATTCATATCTGCAGTCAACAAATGTTTGCTGGGCAGTCCCAGAGGTGGAAGATGGCATCTGGTCTTCAAGCCTTCCCCAGGTTTTTCTGATTTGTTTTTTTCTGAGGATGACAGTAACCCTTGCAGATGTTATGAAGGCCCCTGGGCACACTACTGCCCTTGTCTCTGATTCCTGCCATGGCCTCTTATCTCCACAGTTCAGGGCTCCAGCTGCACCTTTGTGTTCCAAGTGCATACTGGGGGCTGGGGACCCTGACAGGTGACTGTTTTGCAGCCCTTACCACGCCTTGCTGCTGCTCAGTGATGAGAAGACCTTGCTGGGGGAGCTCCCCATTGACTGCTCCCCTGCCCTGGTGCGGGTGATCAAGACCACGTCCGCTGTGAAGAACCTACAGCAGCTGGCCCAGGATGCGGACCTGGCCTTGCTGCAGGTGTGGCCCTGGGGGCCTGGATGGGTGGGAGGGAGGGGCCCTGGGTGCATTCAGAGGGTGTGGGAGGCGCTGGGGTGTCAGGAAAGCAGGCCACCCACTGCACTGCATTCCCCGGGCTTCTGTCCAGCTGAGAGCTGCCTAAGACTTGCTTGGGGTAGGGCTGGTTCCTGGGGTGGCTGGAGACTCAGGCATCTGAGTCAGATCTGGGCTTGGGGCTGGCTTTGTGAGCTATTAATAGCCGTGAGACTGATTTCCTCTTCTGTCTCGAGAGGAGGTGAGGCGAGTGCTCCCAGCACTGGAGAATGAGACTCCAGGGCTGGGGTGTGTGGCAGGAGCACGCAGGGTGTCGGGCCAGCTCACGAGGGCCTTGCGGCAGCACATGAGCCAACATGTGGGAAGTGAGGGCAGGAAGCTCAGACGTGGGCCTGCCGCATGCAGAGCTAGGACCTGACTGTGTGCACGTGTGCTTGCCTGTGCTCTTTGTGCAAGATGCCACCTCCTTGCGTGCCATGTGCTTGTGGGCTGTTCTGTACAGAGGGCTGCGCTTTCTGCTCAGGTGGAGGCCCCCGCTCAGCCTTGTCCATGGATCTGGTTGGAGCCTGGGTTGGGTGTGAGAAGAAGCACAGGGAGAAGTTGGAAGCAGAGGGGGCTGATGACGGGGTGGTCTCCAGCAACAGGCTGCGGATCTAGTCGTGGGGAGCTGCCCAGGGCTGTGGGCGCCATCCAGATGACAGCCTGAGGGCGGGCCAGGTGGTGCCTGTGGGTGGCCAAGACCCGCGGTCTGGTGGTGGTGTGTACCACGCGGCCGCCAGGCGGCAGCAGAGGCCTGGCGTAGAAAGCCCGAGGTTCTTGGAAAGGTCAAGGCGGTGGCCTCTTTCTCGGGCTGGCTGAGGAAGAGGAGCGCAGGCGTAAGGCAGGCCCACCTGGATCCCTCTGGCTCAGCTGCTGGGCTCTGGGCTCTGTCTGGGCCTGGGAAACACATTAGGGGAGCTCATCCAACGGCCCGACTAGCAGGCCGTTTTTTCCCCAAAGCTGCCTTTTTAGATTCTTCCTTCTGAATAAGTCTCTCCCTCCTCCGTACCTCATGACCCTTTACTCGTCCTCTGTGAGAGCACTTAGCAGATTCTGTCTTTGTATTTCTGTCAGTATCCTGCACTGGACAGGACCTGGTCAGGACCATGTCCTGCTCACCTTCGTAGCATCTGTGAGATGCAGAATTTTTTCCTTTTTAAAATTGTTTTTAATTGACTATTTATTTTCATCACAAACAGGTGCTGACAGAGAGACACAGAATTTTAAATGCACTTGTCATCCCATGTGTACATGCAGAGCGAGGGCATCAGTGCCCTATGTCCCAATAAGTACTTGCACATGGTAGGCATCTGTGAGTGCTTGCAGGTCCTGTGTTAAATTCTGAAAGGAGCTGGCCACTCACTCTCTACTGAGGCTGTCTGACGGGGAGTCCTTGCTGGATGCAGTGTCTCTCCCTTTGGTGTCAGGATCTCCTTGGATGAGGCTTTGATGTCCCTTTGATGTCCCCTTCACTTCCCTGCCTTGGCCTTGCCTGGGGTGGAGGAAGCTGTTTGTTGTTTCCTTCCGCAACCCCCACCCTGAATCTGGTGCACATCAGCCAGGATTTGCTGCTGGTGTGGCTCTGCGGATGCCCCCTGGGGCCCAGCCTTGGTGGGTCACTTTGCCAACTTCCGGCACTGCTCTTTCCTGGAGCCGGCCTTTTGGGAAGCACTGGCCCCAGGGGCTGCTGGCCCCATGGGGAGCGTCTGCCTCTGGTGTGAATTTCACCAGAGGATTTAAAATCCCTCATGTTTATTTCAGTATGAAGAGAATCTACAAGTAAGTTTTTTTTTTGTCATGATAAAGTTAATATGTTTTTTTCTTATAAAAATCCAAATACTGGAAGGATGATGCGCCATGCACCTGGGTTCTGGGCTGAGATGGCTGTGGGTGGGATGGAGGTGACCTTGGAGCAGCACTTGGAGGACATACGAAGAATCTGTTGTTGTTGGAGTCCTGTGCACAGATTCACAAGGACCTAATCTGGGCTGCCATGGGACCCTGTCAGATGAACATGCTGGAGGGTCATCTGTTCTAGCCCAGCAAGCAGCTAACTAACGTCTGACCCCACTGATACCCCTGTGATGTGCCCAGAGCCAGACAGTGCAGCGACGCGATGGCGTCACAGTGGCAGTGCACAGAGTGGCCTCTGGACATCCCACGTCAGTTCTCTAGCAGCCTCTCACAGGGACCCGGTCCTGCCTGTGTTGACCGTCTCACAGAACCGCTGAAGTCCCAGCAGTCACGCTGTTCATTTAATGGACATTGGGCACTTTTCTATTCATTTTAGAGTAAGTTGCTTCTCAACACTCGATGGACTGACCTATCAAGGTATTAGTAAGAAAGGACCACGTTTCGAAGCAGCAGGTCCAGGTCACTTTGTATGTAGAATTTTATTATGCTTAATAAATCTGTTTGGAAGAAAAAAAATTCAAATACTATACAAACTATAGACACAAAAAGAGAAAGTTCCCACAATCCCATATCCCAGAGGTAAGCCCTGTAGATCCCTCCAAGATTTTAATTTATATATACAAACGTATTGTTTTTAAGTAACAAAATCAGGACCACGCCTGTACATTACTGTTACGGGCTGAATAATGGCCCCCGCAGACATCCACATCCACATCCCTAGAACCTGTGAATGTGACCTCTTTCGGGACTTTGGAGATGGTATTAGGTTAAGGATCTTAAGATGGGAGGATTATCCTGGCAGGGCCCTTGTGAGAGGGATGCAGAGATGGGAGTGATGTGGCCACAAGCCAAGGGACACCAGCAGCTGAGAAGGAGGCAGGACGATTCTCTGCGGGAGCCTCCAGAGGGAGCATGGCACTGCCTGCTCTTTGATTCTGGCTCTGTGATACTGATGTTGGGCTTTCGGCTTCCAGAACGGTACTCTGGCTGCCTGTGGAGAGTGTCTTGGAGGGGCAGAGGGACCAGGGAGGGCGGATGCAGGGAGAGGTGAGAGGTGGAGACTGCCAGGCTGGGTGGTGGCAGGGATAGAGAAAAGGGAGCGCAAGTCTGCTTCAGAGCGAGCGTCAGTGGCGCTGGGATAAGAGATGAGGGCGGCAATGGAACTGGGATCAGCCGTGTTGGAGTTGGTGGTGCCACCAGAGGCCTTGCTTTCTGAGATGAGGTAGATGGCATCCTCAGCAGCACGGCAGGCACTGCATCAGGCAGGGAGTGACTCACCCCCACGGAGGTCCACCTGCAGACAGGATGCGGTGGTGTCTGGGGTGATGGGGAGTCGCCTGGCTGCTGGGGATTTTGCACACCTTTCCACGAAGAGCTGCAGTGCTGTGCTCTCAGACCTCACCTCCCTCATGGAGCTGGGATGCCTTGAGGTTTCCCCTGAAGGGATTTTGGGTGTCTTAGTTTGTCTGTGTCTCCTGATGTCTGAGGGTCCAGGAGAACAGGGAAGGGGATGTTCTTCAGGGCAGGGGGGCACACAGATGAGTCTGGGGCTCTTGGGTGTGCAGGGGTAGCACGCCGAGTGGTCCTGGGGTCCCAGTGGGTGTGGGAGGGCTGTAGCTCTGCCAGGACATCCAGCCAAGCCCCCTGCCCAGCCGGGCTGACCCTGTGTTCCCCAGCACCCCAGATGTTTCCATGCTTGGGGGCTTGCAGCCTGGGTCTAAGGTCAGCATTCCTCAGTGGGAGCCAAGACAGCACAGGGAACAGCGATAAAAAGGCCATTGCTCTGAGCACAAAAGGCACTGTGTGCTGTCTGTGCCCAACGCCCTGATGAGAGGTGGGGAAGATGCTGGTCAGGGAAGGAGTCTCCCGGGGCCACGGCCACAAAATCTGTGCTGTGTGAGCCTGGGGCCAGCTTCTCCAGGGCAGGTGGGCCATGGCCACCGGGCTAAGCGCTACCTACAGCCTCCCTGCTTCTCTGCCCACAGGTTTTCCAGCTTGCAGCTCACCTGGTGTACTGGGGCAAGGCCATCATTGTCTACCCACTGTGTGAGAACAATGTCTATATGCTGTCTCCTAATGCCGGTGTGTGTCTGTGAGTATTGCTGGCTGCCGGAACCTGGAGCCCCTAGTGGGAAGGGTTGAGGCTGGCGGGGCCTTTAGGTGCTGGTCCCAAGTCAGCCGGGCGCCAGAGGCTGTGGAAGCCCCGGCCAGCTCTCGGTTCAGCCTAACACCCGGCCTCCAGGTCACCATTCTGGTCTGGTCCAGTGCCGTGTGGCCCTCTGGATCAGGGCCACGTCCTCCCGCAGCTCTGCTAATCTGCCCTGAGGGTGTGCGGATGCTGGGGTGACCTGTGCTCATTCTTTCTGCAGCCCCTCAGCTGCACAGAAGGCCTGCACGGCTCTGGTGTGCCCCCTCACCCTTGTTCCGCTCTCATGCGTGTTTCCGTGCTGAGGGCCAGTGGCGAGAACGCAGTGGGGGTTGCTGAGCTCACGCCACACCCACCTGCCCTCAGGTACTCCCCGCTGGCTGAGCAGTTCTCCCGCCAGTTCCCATCTCACGACCTGCCGTCCGTCCTCGCCAAGTTCTCCTTGCCTGTCTCCTTATCAGAATTCAGGAACCCCCTGGCACCCCCTGTGCAGGAGGTGAGTAACAAGCTCCGGGAGCCTGCTGAGGCAGATGGGGCTCTTCCCACCTGGCTGTGGGTCCTGACCTGAGAGCCCTCAGTCCTGCTGCCCACTTCATCTTGGTTTTTGGAAACTCGTACAGATACTACACATCCTGCCCAGGGCACCCCAAAAGCCCAAAAGCTGCCAGGCCACCTGTGGACACTTGGGCAGTCGTTTCCTCCCTGTAGAGCCCACCCTGGTTGTGGCGGGTGGTTCTCAGGGTTAGGCTTGGCGAGTGCTGGCCTTTCCTGGGCCAGCAGAGCTGTGTTGTGCCCATTCTGGGCCTGGGGATTTCCCACAGATGGAGGAGATGCAGAGGCAGCTTTGTTCTCACTGGGCTTGGCCCTGTCCCCTGAAGAGGGTTTTGTTTCTGCCCTCTCCCCCTGCCATGGTTCAGGGGTCCGCAGGGTCTGCGGGTGTGAATCTTGGGGCCACTGGCCCCTAGACTCTCCTCATCCAAGAGGACCTGGAGAGGAGCAGCCAGGGATGGTGCTGCCTAGTGGGCCTGGGTCAGGGTAGGGGACAGGCAGGTAGGGGGCTAGGTATGGCAGGAGGAGGTGTGTGGGAAGAACTCCTGGTCTACGTCTGTGGCTTCCCCCATGGGCAGTAGGGTGTCACTTTTCACAGCCTTGTGCCAAGGTGTCACAGAGCCAAGGAGGATTTGCCCCTCCCATCTGCTGAGCTCCCGGAGCTCTGGGCAGGGACCCAGGTCAGGGCAATAGGACAGGTATTGAAGACACCTCAGTGCTCTGTCTCCGGAAGTGAAGTATTTGTTTTAATAAGTGCCAGATTATTAGGCAAAACCGGTCCTTAAAATCAAACCCTTTTTTTCCTTTCTCAAGTTATGAATGAGAATAAGATCCTGGTTTTTCAGCTCCTTTAGATGCCGAGCGTGACAGAGCCCTGAATGCAGTCTTTCATGGAGCCTTTGGTTTCCAGGAACTGTGCCAGGTTGTGCCAGCTGAATAAAAGACACACTTTGTGTCTGTACCTCCCTCCCTTCCTCCTGGGGCAGTGCTCAAGGAGGGGCTGCCGGTGCCCCCATCCCAGCAGAAACTTCCCAGGGGACTAGATAATGGGGTGAATTTTCTAGGCTGTGACTGAGCAGCTGCCCCAGGCCTTGTCAGGGGCCCAGATGGAGCCAGATTTGGTTCTGCCCAGGCTGAGGGACGGGCTCTCCAGTGCTGCGATGCCCCTTTGTTTTATTTCTTAGTTTTATGTTAAGTCTGGATATTTTAGAATCCTTTAGAATTTTATTGGTGTTTGAGCACATCACATGTGCCTGTGGTATGTCCTGCATGCCTGGAGGTGGCCCTGCCCAGGCAGCTCCTTGTGGACCCTCCCACAGGAGAGCAGACAGACATGTATGTCTGAGGATGTCAATGCTCTCTGCGCACTCTTTGCAGCCCCACATCTGTGTCTGGGAGGTGCTTTCTCGCATGTGCTGGGCTCTGCCCTGCACTGCTCTTGGTCGGGTGCTAGCCCTTCCTGCCCACCCTCAGGCATGTGGAGGGTCCCTGTCCCCAGCTTCCTTCTGGAACCACCGATGTGCCCAGGGTGCATTCTCAGGTGGATCCAAGGAGAAGATGTTTTGCTCTCAGGACATCTGTCCACAGCCTCTTTCTGAACAATGTCTGGCTTGCCCAGTAGAGGAGCAGCTGCCAGGCCTCTGTGGGCTGCCAGCGAGGGAGGCAGAGTAGGGGCAGGTCCAGCAGCACAACATGGGCAGGGGTTGGCTCAGAGAAGGGGGTGCAGGGTTCTCCACATGGCAAGTCCTGCTCCTCAGCCAGACACTGGGGCAGCCCAGGTGTGCAGTGTGATCTGGGTGTTCTCCTGGCCCCACTCCCTTCCCTGTAGGGTGAGTTGGCCTGGTAGAGCTGGCCAGCAGCTGAGGCTCCTTTTTTTTTTTCCCCCGAGACAGTCTCACTCTGTTGCCTGGTCTAGAGTGCCGTGGCGTCAGCCTAGCTCACAGCAACCTCAAACTCCTGGGCTTAAGCGTTCCTCCTGCCTTAGCCTCCCGAGTAGCTGGGACTACAGTCATGCGCCACCATGCCCGGCTAATTTTTTTTCTCTATATATATTTTAATTGTACAGCTAATTTCTTTGTATTTTTAGTAGAGACAGGGTCTCACTTTTGCTCAGGCTGGTTTCGAACTGCTGAGCTCAAACGACCCACCCGCCTCGGCCTCCCAGAGTGCTAGGATTACAGGCGTGAGCCAACGCGCCCAGCCGTGGGGCTCCTTTCTGAGGCAAGGACCTCCTGCCCAGGAGCTGGCACCAGGGAGCATGCTGGGCTGTGTCTGGGCTGTGGCTCCGTGATCCCCCAGGAAGGGATTGGGGCCTGGGGGGACCAGCCTCACCTGCTATCTGCCCGTAGACCCAGCTCATCCAGATGGTGGTGTGGATGCTGCAGCACCGGCTCCTCATCCAGCTGCACACCTATGTCTGCCTGATGGCCTCGCCCAGTGAGGAGGAGCCCCGCCTGCGAGAGGATGACGTCCCCTTCACTGCCCGGGTCGGTGGCCGCAGCCTCAGCACACCCAACGCCCTCAGCTTTGGCTCCCCAAGTAGGCACCTAGGGCATTTATCTGGTAGTGGCAGGAGACAGTTGGGGGTGGCAGCCAGGAGGCCCCACATGGGTGCTGCTGGGAGTGAGGGGCCTTCACACAGCTGTGCACACACATGTGCACATCCACCTGTCATGTCCCCTGAGGACCGCCCCCCCCCCCCTCCGTCTCCCTGCACCGCCATGATTGAGGAGGCGGCTCTGCCTCTGGGCTTTTCAGCAGGGGCAGCCCCCAGCCCACCAGGTAACTGCTGGAATCTCTCACCCCAGCCTGGGATCGGAGCAGGATTTCACACCATCACCAGGACAGTTGAAACCTGTGCCTGAGGGCCCACGAGGAGACAGTGACTGTCACAGTCGCTTCTTGGAAGAGCTGTTGTGGCCACGGTGTGCCTCCAAAGGCAGCCATTGCCAAGTCCCCGGTCCCCAGGCTTGGGCAAGGAAAGGGGCTGGACGGCTTTGAAAGTCCTTCTCCAGATGGGAACCAGCCTCAGGCTTCACGTGAGGACCCTGCCTGCCTGGGGCACTTGTCCTCCATGTGGGGTGAGGGCAGGGTGCCCAGGCCTGCCTTGGGGTATGGGGGCACGTATCACTTCTCTGTTCAGGGCTCTCAAGGCTGCTTCCGTGGGGGAGGCTCCTTGTCCAGGTCAGCCACACGGGAGGGTTGTCACACCCGTGGTATGGGGTGGCAGCGAGTGCCTAGTGGGACAGATGGTGCAGCTGGGGCACCAGGAGGGGCATTGTGGGAGTTGGGGGTGTCTCTGGGGGTCCGGCTGCTGGTCTGCCCTTGCTGCTCCCCCTTGGCATCCTGGAATTCCACCTGGGTGCTGCTGCCACCCTGACCTACACCCACCCACAGCCAGCAGTGACGACATGACCCTCACTAGCCCCAGCATGGACAACTCCAGTGCGGAGCTGCTCCCCAGTGGAGACTCACCGCTGAACAAGAGGATGACAGAGAACCTGCTGGCCAGCCTGTTGGAGAATGAGCGGGCGGCCATCCTCAGCGTGCCTGCAGCCCAGAACCCCGAGGACCTCCGAATGTTTGCCAGGTGGGGCCAACTGCAGGGTCGGGACAGAAAATGGATAGGGACATACCCAGCATGGTCACAAATTTAAACCCAGTGGCAGCAAATGGTGCTCCCGGGTTGAGGTGGTGTCTCCAGCATTCAGGTGTCTCTACCTGGTACCTATGTGCAGGGGCAGGTGCCACCACCCAGGCTTGGGGAATGCAGTTGGCCTGGGGCCCATCTCTCAGAGTCTCCCAGTACTTCTTAGATATGTCTTGTAACTTGTTGAGAGGCAGCAGCAAGTTCTTACCACAGGGGACTTGGTAGTGATTTGCCCAGGACTCTCAGCCCGGGTGGGTCTAGGATCCCCCACATCATAGGTGATGGGGCTGCATGGTCTCTGTCACCCTCACCCTGATGTGGGGGGCACTATAGGTGCATGGTTTTCCAGGAGAGGTCAGGTTAACAGGGTCTGAATGCCCAGTGAAGGGTCATACTCCAGGCCCTTGAGAGACCATCTGCAACTCCTCTAAGCAGCTGGTCCAGGCCTTACCTGCATCTGGCTGCTCTGTGCCAGCCTCAGCTACAGAAACCCTCCAGAGCAGCGACCCCGGGCCCAGAGCCACGTGGGACTCTGCTGCAGCAGCACGAAAGGGAAGCCACTGGAAGATCCCTACCCACATCAGGATGTAGGCTTGCGCAGGGTTTGAAGAGCTGTGCATCTTCCGGCCCGCTTCAGGCCCACCTGCTGGTTTTCTGCCTTCACTGGTGGGCGCTGTCTCCTGGCTGCCATTCCCAGCTCTCCTCAGGCCTCCGGGCAGTGCAGGGCTGATCCCCACCAGGGGGTGTTAGGCAGAGGCCTTTGGGGGCCAGCCTCAGGCTGTGCTCACGCCAGGCCCTCCCCTCCAGGCTCCTTCACTACTTCCGCGGCCGCCACCACCTGGAGGAGATCATGTACAACGAGAACACACGGCGCTCCCAGCTGCTCATGCTTTTTGACAAGTTCCGCAGTGTGCTGGTGGTGACCACCCATGAGGACCCCGTCATCGCTGTCTTCCAGGCGCTGCTCACGTGAGCCCAGGCAGAGGACGGAGAGGCTGCTGGGTTGTGAGGGTGGGCACCAGCCTCTCCCTACCCTAGGGCCTCCTCCCTGCCACGTAGGAGCCCTCTAGCCGCGGCGTTGGCTGGATGGCCAGTCCAAGTCTGACTGAAGGCCTCAGAACCCTGCTGTCCTTGCTGCAGGCATTTGGGTCTAGTTCCGCAGCAGCAGCCCTTAGTGGCATCGAGCTGTAGGGAGCCTTCCAGGACTCCAGTCTGGGTGGGGCCTGCGTCCCACACAAGTGTGGGCTGTGCCTTTCTGAGACCCCTGTCCCAACCCTGGCCCCGCAGGGAATGTGCAGAAATGCTGGCTTGGCCCATCCCTGCCCCTCTGAGGGCTGTTCACGTGTGAGCTCTTTGGTGGCACCCCCTTGCCCATCACCAACTCTGTCCACCACACGCTTCTTCCTCCCGGCTTGCCATGAGCCTTTCTTGGCCCAGCCCTTGCTGTGGTCCCACATAAGCCACCAGCAGGCTCACAGCCACGCTGTCACCCGTCCTGACCATCCAGCACGCAAGGGCCTGTGCTGGAGCAGCCCTGTCACCCGTGCACACCCTGTGGCTGGTAGAGGTGTGATCCACTGTGCAGGAGGCCACCCTTGGGGGTGTCTGCTCACTTGCTGATGAGTCTTCCCTGGTACCCACCTGGGTCTGGCACCGCACACGCACACTCCTCTCTCTCCCCGCCACTGCCACCCCTGGAGGAGGAGTGGGCCCCAGATAACACTGACCACTGGCTGAGACACAACTGTTTTCTAGAAATAAAGCATTTATTTGGTTTGTCAACAGTTAAAAAGCCTTATCTGAGCAGGCCATTTGCTTAGGCCTGTGCCTCCTGCTCAGCCACTCTGTCCACCACACTGACCCAAGGGCTGCCCCGAATGTAGAAGCGCAGGGGCTTCTGGGCCCACTCCCCCGAATAGCCAACGCCCACCCGGGCTGTTGCCACCACAGCTGGCTCACTGGGCCCCGGGGGACCACGCTCCAGCCACATGGCCTCGTTTTGGGCCAGGTCTCTCTGGTCAAAGCTCTTGTCGATGGCCAGGGCCTGGCACAGCTTGGAGGGACCACTGCAGAGCTCACGGTCCTTGAGGGCACGGCAGGCGGTCCCTTTCCGGAGGGTGGTGCGAAGCTGCCGCATGGTCTCTAGGCCCCCCAGGGGCTCCAGCGCGCGCAGCAGGACGCAAGCCCCGTCCCCTGTGGGGCAGACAGATGAGCTGAGACACAGAGCCTCCCTGGGAACACCCAGTGCTGCAGAGGTGGTGCGGCTGCCTTCCCACATGGGACAGGGACCCTGTTCTGTACACCCTGTGCTCACTGACCTCTGGGTCTGAGCTGGTGGGAGGGGTCTGCATCTCACTGTGTCTGGACCCCTCTGCCTGCCTGCACCACGAGGCAGCTGTGCCTTCTGTGGGCACCTCTGGTTGCCACCACCAGGCAGAGCCTCCACCTCCACCCACTGGGCAGCCCCCATGTGGCTGCTCTCATCAAGCCAGAACTGGCCAGGGCAACCCTGCGGAGTGTTTAACATCAATCAGCCCCATCTCCTTGGCTTCCCCTGGTCTTGTGATTGGCAGCAGCTATGAAGCCAGCAAAAGAAGTCCCTGGAGCTAGTCCTCCCCTGAGGAGGGGGCAGTCACTCTGTCAGGAAGTAGGCAGCCTTGCGCCCAGCTCTGATCCCTAGGCAGGCCCCAGGGCTCCTCATCTGCCTCACCCACTCAGCATCCGTGCTGGGCAAGCCAGGACCTTGGCCTGGAGCAGCCACCAGTGTGCACAGGAGGCTGAGAGAGCCCACCCAGACTAATTGCAACACCCTCCAAAGGCGGGGAAGGGGGTGCTCCCCAGCACAGCCCCCTCCCTCACCAGTACAGGCCACTGCAGAGGTTAAAACTGATGCTCCTGGGCCCAGAGGCTCGCTCAAGAGGACACAGGTGTCCAAATTCCCTCTGCTCTGCATGTCTGGGAAGGCCCCTCAGATTCCTGGCTGGGGATAATGTTGATGTGGACCCTGGAGGAGCCCTGACCCTCCAGTGAGGCACCTGCTGAAACTCATCGGTGCGTCCCTGGCCTGCCCAGCTACTGGGAGTCACAGGCTCAGCTGGAGGGTGGCCAACCCAGTCCCCACTCTGGGGCCTCTGTCACACGGACCTCTGCATCAGCACTGGGGGCCAGCCCTGAGTGGACAAGGCCTTGCCCTTTGGCACAGCCAGCAGCTCAGCAAGCGCAGGGTTCTTGTGAGCAGACACCCCTTAACCAGCCAGTGTTCAAAGTATTGCAAGATATAATCAAGGCCCAGCAAAGCCTTGAAGTTCCAGTCCCTCTGTGATTCCCACGCTGCTCCCAGCTCACCAGGTGGAGCTTCCTCTATGCCCACCCTGAGCCACCTCAGCAGAAAGGGGCAGGACCCCGTAAATCCCTGTGGGTGCAGGACACATGTCCCCCACTGTCTGAGCCCTCTTCCTGCCAGACTTTCATATCCTCAGCCCTACTCCTCCACCCACCCTGACCCCACTCTTGGCACCCTCATCCTCATCTTGGACCGGCTGCCTTCACCCCAAAGGGCAGGTGGCAGCTACCTGGCCTTCCTTCACCTTCACTCCACCTGGATGACCCTGTCTGCACTCATGGGGGGTCCTGCCCTCTAGACCTGGACTTTCCTGGGGCATCTTGTTTACACATCCAGAAATTACATACCATACTCCTGCCTCTGCCCTGTGCACCATTCCCCAGGACCCTGGGCTCCTCCCCTCATGGGCCACGGCACTGGGCATTCCTGTGTTCAGTCTCCCTCCCTGAGGTCAGTCCTACCTCACACGAGAGGCTGGTTCCACTGCAAACACAAAGCCCCACAACCAAACTCTCCAGGATACTCAGGGCCCTCCAGGAGGGGCCCCACCATCTTCAGATGTCCACTCAGTCTCACTCAATACCTGCGTTGTGCCAGGCCAGGGCCAGTCCTGGGGTCCGCAAATCCTTCACCCCCATCGCTCTTGCACTAGACACCCCCGGCTGCCTGCAGGCCGTGACAGTTCACATCACTGTACTCATTCAACAAGTGTATGACCCACAACTTGACAGACCCAGAGCCGCTCACTGGCCTCCTGAAGGATTTGCTCATCTTGGGGCGGGTGGGGAAGGCTCAGCAGACGTGCCGGGTCGGGCCAGCCAGCATGGGCCAGACAGACCCTGCTTCTGGTCCACAGTGGCTCTGGCCCTGCCTGACCTCTTCCTCCTGAGATAGACCACGAAGAACACAGGGTCACATGTTCACCAAGGACAGAGCCTGCCGCAGAGCTGGACCCACAGGGGTGAGTGGGTTCTACCATGAGCTCAAGACCCCCGTCTCTCCACTACTGACATTTGGGGCCAGATGATGGTCTGTGGTGGGAGCTATCCTTCGCATTACACAGTGCTGAGCAGCATCCCTGGCCTCCACCCACTAGATGCCACTAGCACTTCTCAGCTGTGATGACCAAAAATGTCTCCAGACATTGCCCAATGTCCCCTGGGGCGGGGGACAGAGTCTTCCCTGGTTGAGAACAACTGATCCAGACCCCATAATGGGCCACCTGGCAATGTGCCACCTGGCAATGTTCCTACCTGAGCCCAGCTCGCCCAAAATTGATCTCACCCATTTCCCCATGACCAGCCCCTGCTGAATCTACCCCAGTGCCATCTTTGACACTAACTCCAGGTTCTGGGACCAGCAGTGGCCTCCTGGAACCTGTCTGCTCTGTGTTTGGGGCTACCCCTTGGCCTCTTTCCTGTGGGGCTCCCAGCCCCTCTAACCAGCCTTGCTTTAGCGAGGCAGCCAGAGCTCCCAAACCCTGCCCTGGCAATAGCACCTCCCTGTTCCAATACCCACCCCATCCAGTCCCCCTGGGGGTCCCCTGCCTGCTAGCTGAGAGGGCTCTGCCAGCCCTCCTGCTCCCCCAAGCCCTGGGGCCCCAGCACTGCTCACCTCGGCTGGAGACGTTCATGCAGAAGTACATTCCATAGATGATGTACACATACAGGGTCCCCGGCTTCATGAACATGCCTCGGTTGCGGGGGGTCTGCCGGCCACCCCTTGAGTGGGCGGCTTCATCCTCTGGCCCCAAGTATGCCTCAGTCTCCACAACACGGCCTCGGAGCTCTGTGCCATTGGCGAGTCGCCGGACTAGGACCTGTGGGCAGTGAGTTTGTGCACAGGGCAGGAAGGGATGGGTCCACCCACCCTGACCATCCCCAGCCTGGACCTCATCTCCCAGCTGAGGATGTGCCAGGTGCCCACGTCCAGCCAGGGCCTCGCCCCCACCGTCTCCATCATCCTGCCTCTTGCTCCTGCTCAGAGCCTGCATGCTGCCCTTCCAGCTACCAGATATCTCCTCCAGCCTTGCCGGGCCACCAGACTGCAGGCCTTGCTCCAGAGTCCTGACCACAGGTTGCAGCCATCTCAAGCTCCAGCTGGGACTGGGCTGGAAACCAGCACTTGCGGATTCACTATGCAGGTCAACTTTGAAAAGTCCTCTCAGTGGGACCCTCCAATCCCCTACTTCTTCCTTTCCCAAAGAGGCCTCTTCAGAGACCCATAAACACTTGGCATGAGGCCAGGTGGCATGAAAGGCACAGGGCCCCAAACGTGTCCCCACACAGCCTCCTGGGATGTTCCAGAGCCTGTGGAGTGCCCCCAACCTGGGCTGCAGAGACAGCAACAAAGGACCCGCACACCCAGATCCCATCCGCCGGCTCTAAAGCCTTTCTGAGTAGCAGGACCAGCTGCCTCACGGTGCCCCAGCCTGGACCATGGTGCTGGGAATGGCCAGCAGCCGTGCTCCAGTGCCTGGAGCCCCAGGCCTCTACAGGTTCACAGTAGAGCTTTGGGGATCAGCCACATCCCTAGTACCTGTTTCGTCTTTAGGCCAGAGGGGTCACTGGGATGCCAGGCCACTTTGCCTCAGTCCAGGAAGCCCTGTGGTGCCTGAGGCCATGGTCAGTACTACAGGATGGGAGGAAGAGCACTGGCACTAAGATGCTCATGGGGAAGCATTCGGGAGGCCTTCTAGGAGACAGTGTGGAAAAGAAGGGGCCAATCCCTGTGCTGGAAGCCCAGGAATCCCCTAAGCATCCAAAGTCATGATTACAGAAGCGAACAGGCCGGGCTTGGCAGACCATCTCCATGGGAAGAAAGGACAGGAGCTCAGAGGTAATGTTCCTCCAGGGGCTCTACCTTGCATGATCCCACATGGGGCACACTGGGGGGCCCAGCTACCCTTCTGCAGAGGAGATTCCCACAGCCCTTTTCTCAGTATTCTTTCCATCCTGATTTTCTTTTTTTTTTTTTTTTTTTTTGAGACAGAGTCTCACTCTCTTGCCTGAGGCGAGTGCCATGGCGTCACAGCTTAGCTCACAGCAACCTCAAACTCCTGGGCTCGAGCAATCCTACTGTCTCAGCCTCCCGAGTAGCTGGGACTACAGGCATGCGCCACCATGCCCGGCTAATTTTTTCTATATATGTATTTTCAGTTTTCCATATCATTTCTTTCTATTTTTTTTTAGTAGAGACGGGGTCTCGCTCTTGCTCAGGCTGGTCTCGAACTCCTGAGCTCAGAACGATCCGCCTGCCTCGGCCTCCCAGAGTGCTAGGATTACAGGCGTGAGCCACCGCGCCCGGCCCATCCCGATTTTCTTGCTTTTCTTGAGACAAGGTCTCGCTCTGTCACCCAGGCTGGAGTGCAGTGCCTCATCATAGCTCCCTGCAACCTCGAATTCCTAGGCTCAGCCTCCCAAGTAGCTGGGACTACATGCCATCATGCCTGGCTAATTTTTCTATTTTTTGTAGAGATGGGGTCACTCTCTTGCTCAGGCTGGTCTTGAAATCCTAGCCTCAAGCAATCCTCCTACCACAGCCTCCCAGAGTGCTGAGATTACAGGTGTGAGCCACTGAGCCCAGCCCCCTACCCCAATTCTCTGATCTGAATTTCACTATTTCCACCAATGGCAGATGTTGGCTGTCTCCCACCACCCACCCTCAATTGCAAGCATGCATACCTCCTCTTAGCTGGCAGAAGGTCCTGGGGTTGGGGGAGGCAACACCCTTCTCAGCCCAGGAGGCAGTCTGGGTTGTCATGGCAACTCACTGCAATGACCCTTTTAGGGATGGATGACCCAAGCCTGGCTGAGGAGTCTGCGAGGGCATCCACTGGGAGCTTATGGAAAAGGTGCGTCTTCCCCGGTCAAAGGGACATACAGGGTGAGACACCCTCATCTCTGCTGGATGCCGTCTCATCCACTGATGGGCTCCAGTGAACGTGATAGAGCCTAGGGGGAAACTCGACAACATGCTGAGAATGCCAAATAGAGACAGACGGGTGGTGGTACTTGCCACCGCCCTTGGGGCCTTGACCCAACCCTGGGATGCTCCTGCCCCATGTGCTGTTTTGTCATCTCATAAATGCAATATTTAAGGTGGTTTTGGAAAGATCGTCTGGCCCTTGTAGCTGAAAGCATCCTCATGGGGACAGAATCTTGTCCCTTCTCCACTAGGTCAAGCCCACATTTTAGGGTCTGTTCCTTTCAGCCCCCAACTCCTGGCACTGGTTTTCCTATTAGTCACAGAAACTGGCTCTTCTTGGCCATTTTAACCTAAAAGTAGACTCATTAAATAACAAAGGGTAGGCCTTAGAACCTCTAGCAGAACCAGAAAGCCAGGCCTGAAGCTTTGACATCCAGGAACATCACCTAGACGCTGCTCCAGAAGGATCTAGACCAGACTCTGCAGAGGTGCGGGCATTCACGTGTGGTGACAGGCTGCACCGCAGAACCCACCCGGATGGGCCCCGGGCAATCCCTGCATCCCCCTCCAAGTCTGATTGGCAGAGCCCAGATCCTGGACCTACACTGAGCTGCAGAGGCCCTGGGAAGCCAGCACGGCACCGTGAGCCACTACAGGGGGAGCGAAGCTGTCTCAAGGGGATTCCAATGCTAGGCAGCCCAATGGGGTGGCCACAGCCACAGTTCCTACACATCTAAAAACTGTCATTACTGAGACAGGCCCCAGCCAGGGCACTGACTATGTCATGGGACAGGGTGGGCAAAGACACCAGGGGGCTCACATATGTCCTTGCAAGTAACTTGCCCTGAGGCCGATTCCAGTTAGAACACAGATGATGCTATTTCCCAGGTGAGGAAGGCTCACAGTGCCTCTGCTCCTGTCCTTGATGCCCAAAGCAGGAAGGCAGACAGTGGCACCCCTCCGCCCTGGGCAGACAGCACTAACAGTCTCCACATTCTTCCCAGATGACTGAGATGAAGCTATCCAGGGGCCAGGGTGAGCAAAGTAGCCACCTACATGAGGACAAGAGGGTTCCCCGAGGGCCAAGCCAGGGAGGTAAGCCCAGGGGGAGCAGGCCGGGCCCAGGGATGAGCATGGTGATGAGCAGTCACCAGAGACCACATGCTATGTTCACATTACCTGTCCCAGAAATGCCCGGGCTAGGGAGACTGCTGGCTGGTCAAAAAACTCCGACCCCAGTCGGGTAAGGTGGCCCTTTGGGCTTGAAAAATAGATGCTGCGTTGAGGGCCCGGGATTGTGGGCAGTCGCACACAGGGGTCCTTGGGGGAAGGTGTCTGGGCTGCATCTGATGGGCTCTGCAGCTGCTCTGTCTCTGCCAGTCGCTGTTTTTTTTGCCCCATCCCTTGGGAAGGCTGTAATGGGAAAGAAAAAAATTAAGCATCTGAATAGGAGAGGACAGACAGTTTTGTGGTGAGGTCAGGCTCAGGGAGCTCAAGGACCGAATTTGACCACCTGCTTCAGTTTCTTCATCTGCAAAGTGGGGGTGACCACCTTGTGGGCTGTCAGGAGGCACACACAGAACGCCACACCTGACACACTTAGCCTCAGAGGCACGTGTCGATGTGTTACTGCTGGTGGCAGGGTGGCCACTCTGCTGCAGGTGCCCTGCACACGTGTGAGATGCACCGCGTGGGAGCCCAGGGCTGCAAGGTTGGGGAGCCTGAGCCTGGGACAAGAAAACCGATTCCCACTCATCATGTGGGCCCCAAGTAAACTCTGCACTGGTTTCTGGAACCTTGCCTTTCGTACCCAACCCTGACCAGGAACTTAAAAACACATCCAGGACCTCAGCCCAGCCTGGCTCAGAAGCAGATTGTGAGTTTCACCTCTTACTGTCCGGCTGACACAGGCTCCCATTGTGCCAGACTCCTCAGAATGGCCCAGAAGGCCTGACACACACAGATGGGCGAGCATGGAGCTGACCATCGGCCTGGCCCCATCCGCGGTGCTTGGGGTGACCCCGGGGGGTCCCCAACTGTCCTCTGCTTCATTGCCCAAGATAGAAAACAATGAGCACGTGGGCAAAGGCAGGTCTGCTGAGGACTGGGAGGGTCTGCCAAGACCCAGAAGCTGTCCACATCCCACCTGCCCCCACACGGCCAGAGGGAACCTGGCCGCACAGCCGTAGCTGTTCTGGGGAAGCCAGTCAAGGGCGAGTCTTTAACGGTACCCAAGTCCTCCTGGCATGTGAGAGACCCATTATTTTTAACGTAAGTGCCGACGTTCATGGTGAACCTAGCCGCGGGCCGGCCGGCCGGGAATGGACGCTGACGTGACCGTCTCCGCAGCCCGGCCCGCTCTGCCAACACTCGCGGTGGGCTCGACTCCGGGACGCTGCGGCCCCTGCTCTCACCCCGACTTTGCCTCTTGGCCGGCCCCGGGCACTCGGGCCACTCTGGACCCCTGCCCTGACGCCGTCTCCGTGGCGGACTAGGAGGGCAGCGGCGGGCGTCAGAGCCGGCCGGTCCGCGCGGTGCAGCCTCTCCGCGGGGCGGCCGACGAGCGCGCTCGCTTGGGCGCGCACTCACCTGGGACCCCCTGCGCGCCGGCATCCGGCGGCCCGGACCCGAGGGGTGGAGGTCCAACCCCACAAGGAGCCCAGCCCGTGACCAACTCCGGAAGCGCCGCCGGGACCCGGGGTGGAGCCGGCGCGTGCGCGGAAGGGACGGAAGCCAGGGGGAGGGGCGGCAGGGCTCCGCCCCAGGGGGGCCGGGCAGCCCTCGCGGGCCACGCGGAGGGAGCCTCCCTCCCGCCTCCCGCTTCCCGGTCTGGCCTAAGGCCGGGGGCTCATGGGGCGCTCGTGGCGGGAGCCGGGCGGAGGTAGCTGGGGGTGGGGCGTGCCCCCCGTGTCCCGGTGCCGCTCCTCGTGACCCGCTCTCTGCCCCCACCTGCGTGCCCTGGTCACCGGGCGGCCTCAGAGCCCACTCCACCAGCTGGTGGTCAGACCCCAAGAGGACGGGTCCATCCTGAACCGTGCCTGGGTCCTCGAGGGGCCCCGTCGGGGTGTCGTGCCTCGGGGCAGGGGCGGGCCGCAGGCGTTCGGCGGGGCGCCCTGGGCCTTGGGACCTGCCTCCCTGACCTCCGCGGGCATGTGCGTGGAGACGGCGGTTGGTTGGCGGGGTGGGCAGGGAGCCTAGCGGAAGCCCCCACCCCTGGGCCGTGGTCCTCACAGGCCGGTGGGAGGCAGGAAAGAGGGAGCAGCGGGACGGTGTCTGAGTGGAGCCCCCATCCCTCCCGCCCACGTACTGGGCTGGGTGTGCTGGGGCGCGGCTGGCCCCAAAGGCTGAGGCCGGGACTCCGGCTGCGGGGGCCGTGAACACCGGCCTGGCAGTGCAGCTGCCTACACCTCTGATGCCCCCACGACCCAGCGCCTGCCGCCCACCTTTACCTGTAACCTCTCCAGCCAGATCGGTGCCCTCAGGGAGTGGGGGGGGAGTCTGGGGAGCGCAGCGCCTGGCTCAGAGGAAGGAAGGGTCAGGGGAGGGGCCCACTGCTGGCTCCTGTGGCTCTGTGGCAGCCCCTACCCCACTCTGCACTTTAGTTTTATCTGGGTCTCCAGGGACCTCTGCTGTGGCAGGCACAGTCCCTCTCCCACAGCCCACCCTTGCCCTGTAAAAACCATTGAGGGACTTGTCCTGAGCTGTCTTTGATTTCTGTGACCCTGGCCCAGGAAAGGGGTACCCGAAAGGCCTCGAAGAGCAATTGGGCATTTAGCAGCGTCAGATACTAGTTGCCGGGCAGGACAGAGGCACCGGCCATGTTTCTGGGACCCTCAGGTGACTGTGAACTTGGTCCTAGGGCAAGGCCAGCAGGGCAGGACCCTGATCTCTAGCTGTGTCTCCTCTTCTGACCAGCTCAGGGACTGAACTCTGGCTGTCCCAACCCATGAGCCCCACCCCATGAGCCCCAGCGGGGACTTCCTGGGGAGGGAGGGGCTGCCAGCTGCCTGCTGGAAGCCACCCAGCTGTGTGGGGCACTGTGTGAGGGGGAATGTGTCATAAATCCATGCTTATGAGGCAGGCCTGGATGTGACCCCACCCTCCTCCTTGTCCCCTGCAGCCATCCCACCCAATGACTCCCTTCCTGTGTGAAGAGCACCCTCATCCTTGCCCCACAATCTAGGAGGGAAACTGAGGCCCCTGCTGGACCCTTGTCTTCCTGGTGGGAGCAGGGAGAGAGTGGGTGTTGTTTTGTATTTTGTACTAATACTTATTCTGATTTCACGAGTGGTGCCTGGTCCTTGTAGAAATCCTGGAGAGTCCAGAGGCTCCCAGAGAGAAGTGTTTTATCTCTACCTTTCAAATGAGGAAAGACAGACTCATTGGTGGGTGTCCTGGCCCCTGCCAGGAGGAGGAGCTGGGGCCAGTGCCAGCAGCCCACTTCTCCAGATGTTCTGGCCTGAATGGGGTGGGGGGACTTGCACAATCTCTGTTGCCTCCCCTGCTACCTCCCTCCCTCGCCTACTCACTTCCGGGTTTGTGGTCTACTGCCAGCTGGAAGTGGTGGGCTGAGCATTCCCACTGTGGCCTGCAGAGTGAGGCTGGCCAGGGGCAAGAGAAGGTGATGCCATGCCAGAGGAAGGGACTTGGGGCCTCCTGTGTCCCCAGTGTGCTCTGCTGCTGGGATGGGAGAGGCTTGTTGGAGGAGGCAAGGATGTCAGTGGAAGATGGAGGTAAGGACACCCTTGATACTTTGAAAGGATTCGAGCCTGGGATCAGTGCTGGGGTGAGCAGCTCTGTGCCCCTGGCCTCCCCCCACCCCTCAAAGGCTGTGGAGGGGCTGCAGCTGCCTCCAGCTGTAGGGAGTGAGGCCATCAATCACTGGAGCCTTTATAAGCAAGGCCTTGAGAGATGGTGGCTCTACTGGGCGCAGAGGCCAGGGTTCCAGTACTGGCCTCACTGTCCTGGGGTGCCCAGCACACTGGCTCAGTCTCCTCTCTAATGGAGCGGTGGCCGACAGCTATTGAAGCAGGGCTCAAGTGGGCTCCTATACGTTTGCTGTGAGCACCCATCTGGCGGCTTCTCAGTAGGGTGGCCGCTGGCCTCCTGACTGGCCTGTGGGGCCCTCTGTGTCTGGTGGGCCCTGAGAGGGTCAAGAGTTCCTTGGGCAGAGAGGGCAGCTACTAGGTAGGCTGAGGGAGGGGTGTGTGGGCTGCACCCTCCCTTCCTGGGGCTGTGCTGGCAGTGCTGCTGGGCCCTGGGCCCAGGCGGTTATGGGACCTCCTTGCCAAGCCCTGGGCCATGGGGAGGGGGCAGTTGCCTCAGAAATAGCCCATGACTTCAGGCCGCTGGCTGGCCTGGCCCACTTCTGCCTCCTCCCCAAATAGCCAGGGGCTGGTCCTGGCCTCATCCCTGCAGCTTTGCTCCCCAGGCAGGGGCAGTTTCTTTTGATCCCCCCACAGACCCTCCAAAGCCCAGGGAATGGCCCCCTGGGGTGATTACTTGTGGTCTGGAAACTGAGCTGAGGATTCCGGGGTAGCTGTTGGGGACTCCTCTTACTGTTCAGGGCTCCCACCCCCTCATGTCCTGGAGTGAGGTGCACAAGCCCTGAGGGTGATCCAGACAACCATCCTCAGACGCCTGCCCACCAGCTCCAGGAGTGCTAGGCAATTGTAGCTGACTTTCATTTCTCCAGGGTGGATGAGGGGAGAAGAGAGGTTTCCATGAGGGGGTCTCCTCCATGAGAACATAGGGTAGTAGGGCAGGCGTGAGGCAGAGCACATGTGTGTGCACACATGCCTGTCAGTGTGGACTGGGTGCAGGCCTGAGCACATAGGTGTCAGCCATCCTCTGCTCACACCATCCTTCTGATGCCCTCACTCAGGAGGCCAGGGTGGGCTGAAAGCCTGGGGACTCCTGGACAAACTGGGATGGGGGTTTGCTGGAGGGTGCACTGGGAGCGTGTTCTTGAGAGCAACACCTATGAGGGCCAAGGGAAAAGGGTTTGCAACAGAGGCTGCTGTGGGTCCCACGGAGCCTGGGGACTGCTAGGGGGCCCTTAGAAGGTATCCTGGATGAACACAGCGGGAAGTCTTTTACCTGTCTCTAGATGCAGACTGCCTTCTCTGTGGAGGGCACATGATTTTGGATGAGGCAGCTCTGCACTGGAGATGACTCCTGGGCAGGGGTGTGTGTCTCAGCTGTGGCTGGCGCTCCCGGCAGCGGGGAATGAGCGTCTGGGTCTTGGAGTGGGTCTGGGTGGTGGTCTACAGCATCCACTGCAGGAAGAGACCTGCTGACAGCAGATGCCTAGTTGTGGCATGCTTTGGAGGCAAACCCTGTCCCCGGCTTCCCAGAGAGGACACCACTGCCAGCCAGTCTGGGCATCCAGGCCGGGCAAGGCTTGCTTATCCCTGGCAGGGGTCAGGAATGCTAGGCATGGAGACTGTCCTGTCTCTGGCTGTGAGCCTGGCATGGGAGGGGCACGTGCAGACTGCAGGAGCCCTGAGCATCGGCACCAGGCAGCCTCCCTCTTACCTCATGTCCCTGATGCACCAGCGGTGTCATCCCCCCAATGAAGGAGCTCCTCTCTACCCCCTCCAAAGCTTTCATCGCCCCCTTCTACTGAAGATTTGTGTTGATATTACCTGTGTTCATAGAGGACCCACTATGTGCAGCAGACACACTCCCACCTCCCCCACCGCCCTCTCATGGTATGAACAAGGGTTCAGGCAGAGGATTCTGCCTCTTGCCTAGGCTATGGCACCTACCAGTAAGTGCACCACCACCTTTGGTTCAAATTGTCAGCTTTATTTTCAGTACAGCCAAGGAGCAGGCCATTGTCTGTAGTTGGGCACTGGATGCACCTTTGGTAGCAGCAACTCAGTTCTGAGAGGGCTGGTGCCACCTGGTCCCAGAGGATGTCGTTGAAGCAGTCACACACAGCACAGAGCCTGAGGACATGTTTGTGGACCCTTCAAGGCCTGAGGGGGCACCTCGTGGAAGGGTCCTCGGGGACCTGTAGCAAGAAGGGAGCCCCGGTACCCACTACGCAGAGGAAGCCTGGGCCCCTCCACCATTCACAGCTCCTGGACAGCCCAGCCTGTAGCCTGCTGTTGGCACCCCACCCCCTATTCTTTCCTCTGGGTGGGTCATCCCACCCAGTGTCCAGAGAGAGGAATGCTAGGGAACTCCCCCAGCTGTCTCAGCTAAAAGCAGATGGGCCATTTTGTATCCAACTCAGTGCAGGGATGAGCCCCCCAGGGGTGGTGGTTGAGCTCTGAGATAAAGGGAAGAAAACAGAAACCGTGCTGCCACCTCCGCTCAGTGGGTTCAGGAGGGCTGGGTGCAGCCTGGCTCAGAGCACCTGCTGGGGGTACAGGGGCCTGGGGAAGGGGTAACTGCTCTGATCCGGACCTGGGTGTGGGTGATCCGGACCTGGGTGTGGGTGTGGTCAAGCGTATGCATGAACTTCGAGGGTGTACACACATATACCAGTGTGTACAATTGTGTGTGTGAATGTGTGAGTATATACCTATGAACGTGTGTGCATGAGCTAGGTGTGTGCATGTGAGTCTGTGTGTATAAACAGGTGTGTGGGCAGGTGCATGTGTAAATGCATGCACAAGTGTGCGTGTGATTGTGAATGATGAGGAGCGTGTGCACATGGATGTGATGAGGGAATGTGAGTGCTCCTGATGGACTGGGTGCGTGTGGGATAAACGATTTGTCAGTGCGGGCCTTGGGAGGCGGTTCGGTTCCGTTTAAGGGGATCCAGGGACACTCTCCCATCCCCCACCCTCCTTCCCCTTTGCGCCCATCCTGCCTCATTCCGCACCTTCTCAAGCACAGAATCAGGGTAGGATGAGGTCACGACTCACTCTGGAGTAGAGAGAAGCTGAAAAGCCCAGGACTGCTGTTGACCACCAGATCCCACCAAGCCCTCCCTCCTAGGCCAAGGCGCTCGTCACCCCCATCCACAGGTGTCCCCGCGGCCGGGTACTGGGGAATGCGGAGCCCAGTGGCCTTCCTGGAGGAGGCGATTTCGGCCAGGCAGGCGGGCGGCGCGCATTCCTGAGCCCTGAGTCAGCGCAGCCGCCCCCTCCGGCCGGGCCCGCCCCCGGCGCGCACGCCCCTCGCTCCATGGCATTCCCGGGCGGGCGGGCCGGACCGGAGGGCGGGCGGGCGCGCGGGCGGGGACTCGGCGCGGGCGCCCTCCGGGCCAGCGGCGGCGGCCCCTCCCCGACACCCTCGGGACCCTCCGAGGACCCCCGGCGGCGGCGGCGGCGGCGGCGGTGAGCGAGCGCGGCCGGGAGCGGGGCGCAGGGTCCGCGGGCGGGGCGGGTTCCGGGGCTGCGTCGCCGAGCTCGGGGCCTGTCCTCCGCCCTCCCGCCCGGAGTCGCGTCGGGGCCGGGCCGGGGGCAGGACTGCGGCGAGTCCGCGCTCGAGGCGGCCGGACTTTCCTTCTCGGAGTTTCCCGACCCTCTCGCGGAAGCGGCCCAGCCCCGGATTCCGCACCCGGAGCGCCGCAAAAATAGCCTGTGGCCGGATTAGCATGTCCCGGCGGCTTGACCCGGCCGGACAGCTCGGCTCCAGCTCCCGCCCAGCAGCTGCGGGTCCCGGGAGCCGGAGGGCTCGGAGTCCGAGGCGACCCCTGGTTCCTCCGAGCCCCCCCGCCCCACGTTTTCCTTCCCGGCCACCACCGACGGGTGGTGTCCCCGAGGCGAAACTCCAGCTCAGAGGGTGGGACTTCTCGGATAGTCCCTGTCCCAGCCGTCCTCACTCGGGTGGGGATAACAGCGGCAGCTGTGGAGCTGGGGGCGCTGACCCTGGCTTCTGCTTCACAGGCAACCCCTCCCCCGACCTGGAAAGACTGAAATCCCGGGTGGGCTGGGAGCTCCTCCCAAAGACAGCCCCCTGCTCTGTGCTCTGTGGCCGCTGTCGGGCGCCTTGAAGCAGGCCTTCTCCCAGCTGGGGTGACAGCCAGACCCCGGGTGCTCAGGGCACTGGGGCAGAGCCTGGCTGTCTGCCATGCTCGGGGCATGTTTGTAGGGCTGGGTAGGGGATGGGCAGGGGATCCCCCGCAGCCAGGCCTGCCCCCAGCCGGGATGGTTCTGACCAGAGTTCCTTCTTTGGTGTCAGCTTGGGGTTGTGAGTCTGTGTCTGTCTGGGTGGGTGGGGCCTGGGTCTGCAGGCCCTAGCCCTGTGCTGGGAAACCCCCCCACCCCCGCCTTGGGACTTCCTGTTGGAGACGGGGAGAAGATTCAAGGATGAAACTGGCTTTTCAGGTTTGACCCAGCTAGATGCCTAGGCAGTCTCAGGCTGGGTTCTCCCCACCCCCACAGAGCCAACCCCAGCCCCATAGCCCCCAGCCCAAGGTTGGGAGGAAGCTGGGGAATCAAGCAGCTGGCTGGGGCTCAAGGGGTCCCTGAGGCTGAGCCCCCTGCCACCAGGGGTCACTGCGGGTAAGCTGGGTCCCTTTTCCTGAGAATGGGCAGGGCGAGTAGGGGGCCTGGGAGTCAGGTAGACCCAGATTGAAGGCAGTGGGCTTCAGACCCCTTCCCAGCCCCTCCAAGCAGCCTCCCTCCCGTTGCAGACAGACTGGTGGAGGCTAGCGTACTGGGAGGGTAACGGTGGCCCTCAGCTTTTGTCCAGCATCAGTGAGCTGACCACCCCGGGGAGCTGCTCTTCTAGGGGGCACTCGGTTCAGGGGAAATCCCCCAGTCTCCCTCAGGGCCCTCCCTCCAGCAGCTCCAGATGCTGCTCTGCACACCCCCAGCTGCTTCCGTGGGGCTTCAGCCCCCTTCCTGGATGTGAGGCCCTCCCCCACATCAGCTCCAGTTCCCCACTTCAGTGTCCATGACAGGATCGACTTTCTGCCCAAGGATTGGATTCCTTGGCTTCTGCCTGTTTTCTGGCTTGGGCATGTTTGGGGTGACTCCCTCCTCCTTCAACTGAGATGCCCCTCGGAGGGCATGTGTACTGGGGCCCCAGAGGGGTCTGGCAGCCCTCCACAGCCTGGAGGCTGAGGAGCCCAGGTGGTCTGCCCCCTCTGCTACCAGGGCCAGCTGGGCAGGCAGACGGGGTCCCTCCTACCACAGCTGCTGGGCAGACCTGGCCCAGGGTGTTGGACTCCCCTGTAGGATCTGTGGCCTTAGCCAGTGGCTGGCCTCTAAAAGCCTAAGTTTCCTTATCTGTAAGACGGACTCAGAGCCCACTCCCAGGGGTTATGACAGGTCAGTGGGGTCAGTGAGGATCAGGTTTGAGGCCGGTGTGCCAGGCTCCTGATGCCTGAAGCCATTTCTGCTCTGACTTGGTTTCCCCTCCTGGAGCCTCTCCAGTCCTATCCTGCTGCCTGTGGGTCCTGGAAGGGGGTTGCTGAGCCTGGGGGTGCCTGGGCACCAGGTAGCCTGTGTGCAAGGTCAGCCAGGGACACTTCTGGAGGGCTCTGATGGTGACCAGGCTGCTCATCTGCCCTCTGGCCAGGTATGTTGGTGGGATGTGCCCTCTCCCCTCTCCAGCCTAGAGAGGATGCTTTCCCTTAACTCAGGGATCTGGCTGGATGCCAGATTGGGGACCAAAAGTATCCAGCTTTTAAAAGGAGAGTTACACCTAGAATCTGGTATAGCTAAATCCTTGTTCCCACCCTCTTTCTGACTATATGACCTGGACAGATCCCCTAACCTGAGCCTTGAGGCTCACTGACCCCCTGGTGGGCTTGTCATGTCAGCCCCTGTCAGACCCAGCTGGGTCGGGGCTCTCTTGACCCTGGCTGTCAGTGACCCTGTGCCAAATGTGCCTGCTGAGCTGTGGAGCAGTGTCCCTTCTCCAGGGCTGGCCCCTCTCCTCCCCTATGTACCACCCTCTCAGGTCAGGGCCCAGCGTGTCTTTGTCACGAGGGATTCCTGTGTCTCCAGGGCCTCGCACGGCTTACCTCACAGGCGTACTGTAGCAGGAAGCCTCTAGTTGTATTTTTGCCCTCCACACGCTTGTCCGGGGTGATGCATGTGCTGGGTGATGTGGGGAGGCAGGGATGCAGCATGTCCTTCTGGGGCCAGGAAGAGGGTCTCAGTCCTGCCCTGTTCCACCCTGAACCTCGTTTCTTCCACAGAAAAGTCGGGGGTCCCTGGGAGGGTGAAGGGCGCTTTGTGGTTTGCAAAGGGCCTGGCACATCTCATTCTTGGTGTGATCCCATTTGCAGATGAGGCAAAGGTGATCCTTTGCAGAGAAGCCAGGTGATTTTCCCTTTGCTACGTGGCGGCAGGTGGTGCAGAAGGACTGGATTACTGGATTCTAGGCTACCAGACAGCTGGTGATTCCCCTTCCAGGGGGTCCAGGGTTGGGCATCAAATTAGGGGTCAAATAGAAGACTGAATGTCAGAGGCCAAGGTGTGGGTGGAGACGCTAGAGGAGCCAGCACCTCCTGGGACCAGGCTTGGGTGAGTTGAGTCTGGGAAGGTGTGCTGGGCTGAGGCCTGTTGCTTCAGCTGACCTTGGCAGTGGGCAGTCCCCTGGGCAGAGTAGGGCCCAGGCGTGATGATTTTGGCCCTGGGCTGGCCATCCACTCTGCCTTCAGTTGTCCCTGGCAGCATCACCGTGTGAATGTATAGGGCAGGCCTGAGATGAGTGGTTGCTGCTCACAACTGAGTATGTGGCTTCGTGCTGGCTGTGGCCAGTGTCCAGGCCTAGGCAGGCCAGAACTTCTCCTGTCACTTCCCAAACTCAACACCTTTGAAGGGTCCTGTCCCCAGGCCTCCCAAGTCTTGCCTTCTCGTTGCATGTGCCGGGGGGCCCTCTTGCATTCCAGCTCCTACCTGCGGCTTTGGTTGTCCTCCTCCTGTCCCACAGAGGGCCCCAGTGCCCACAGCAGCACCAGATGTTCTGTTGTTGGCTCAGCTGTTACAAGTTGTGCACCTATTGTGTGCTGGGCACCGCTATGACCCCTGATTTTCAGATGGGAAAACTGAGGCTTGCTTAGGGTTGTAGGTGGTGGAGACACATTGGATCTGAGTGCAGTGTCTCGCCTGGGCTGTCCCTACTGGCCCCCCTGCATCAGCTCCTGTGTCTGTCTCTTCCCGCTCCTGTGCACAGGGCCAGCTTGAAGGGTCCCCAGTCACGCCTAGAGCAGGAACCTGAGTCGGCGGGACTCTCCCTCATCCCCCACCCTGCCCTCTGCCCCTCCACACCAGTCTCCGTGCAGCCAGAGTGGGCTTCCTTCCACATGCCTCGCGGTCCTGAGCTGCTCAGACGGCCTGGGATGCGCTGGCGTTTTGTTCCCCCGCCAGACTCTGTCACCACTGTTAGTGCTCACTCCTCAGTATTTCCCACCTCGCTTCTAGACGCCCATGCGGGCACCTTCTGATGGGGCTTGGCCTGGGTGGCAACCGTGATTGCTGCTGGAGTGACTCATGCTGTGTGACCCTAGGCGGTCAGGCTCTCCATGGCTGCGGTTTCCCTCTGCACTGTGGGGTCAGCAGAGGGGAGATGCTGTTGGGATCCCCCCCGAGGGGCTGTCTGGGAACAAGAGCCCACTGTGCGCCTGGGGAAGGCCTGGACACTGAGCCACTGTTTCTGGGCCGGCAACGTGCGGCTCCCTGGCCCAGACTCTTTGTCCAGCCTGGGCCTGCCCCTCCCCCGTGTCTGCTGTGGAGCTTCCCCACCACATGCCTTGTGAATCCCACCCGCTTGAGGCCGGGGTGGGGAACCAGGCACGCAGGGGTGGGGCAGGCCAGGAACATGTAGTACTGAGGGCAGGGTGGGCGTCCTCTGCCATCTGCTGGACCTAGAGCTGTGTGGTTCTCAAACACCTTCCTGCCTCCACCCCTAGCACAGGAGGGGTTTGGGTAGAGGTGGGGCACCCCGGGAGACCTGGATATATAGGCATGGGGGCTCATGAACTGAACTCTCCAGCATTTCCCTGGGCCAACTGCGGGCCCAGGCTGAGGTAGGGACTGGGGGGATGTCAGGTCCCCTGTGCATGCTCACAGCCTCAGCCATTCCCACCTCCTAACTTGTGCTGTTCCCACTCCCACCCGTACATGTCAGTCAGACCCAGCTGAGGGTCTCGAGGAATCCTCCATCACCCCAGATCATGGAGACAGGCCCCTGCTAGCCTGTGGTCTGCCGTGTTTACCCAGTGATGGCTTCAGAGCAAGCCTGTCTTGGGCACTGTGGACCCAGCAATGACAGGACAGAGGACCGCACACGTATGAACGGACCCTCCTGTTGTGCCATGCTATGGCCAGGGATCCAGGCTGAGGAGCACCTGTTGGGAGTGGGGCAGCCTGACTGAGGCTGCGGGTCCTCGGATACATGGGAGGCTGGGCAGAACACTCTTGCCGGGGGCTTCATGATGTTAGGGAGCCAGGTCTGAGGACAGGCCTTGCCAGGGACAGCAGGCGGCATGGAGGGTCATGGGTAGTGTGAGTCCATCAGGTGGCAAAGGTCGCTTGCACTTCTGAGCCCAGGGCCAGCTGATGTCACCTAGAGATGCTGGGCACAGGTAGAGGCTCCTGGAGGGGTCGCCCCCAGCACTCAGCCTGCTGACTCCCAGGGGTGGCCCTGCTCCTCTCTGGGCCCCACAGCGACCCATTCTCTAGGCAAGAACACCAAGGCTGGCTAAGGCATGTGATGGTTGGGTGGCAGGGCCAGACTGGCCCCTCAGGATGGACTGAAGGCAGCACCGCTTCCCCTACCTGAAATGTGAAGGGGTCTCCATCCTGCCCGGTGCCTGGCCCCTTACCCACAGTGGGGCCCGCACAGCCTGGGGGTCAGCATGCCTGGGTCCCCACCTGGTGGGCTCGGCCTGACTATGGCTGGGAGGGTGTGCTCAGGAGGCTGCAGCAGCACGGAAGGTTTAGGAAGCCTCTTCCCGAGCTCCGGCACCTTCTCACACGCCTGGTCCCGTCTGGAATTCCCACCCTCAGTGTCGGGGACTCAGAGGCGGCCCCTGCTGGCCATTTCCCTACCAGCAGGGTGATGGTGCTGCCGTCCACATGGCCTGTGCCCTGTTGGTGCTGTGGCTGGGCCACACTGGGGACACACAGGTCTAGGTTGAGTTGGGGGCAGAGTCAGATGCTGACTGCTGGAATTCTCAGTCAGGCGCCTTCATGTCAGACACTGGCCCCCTCCCTCAACACTGTGGGCTCAGCGCAGGCGGGGGGCCCAGAAGGGCCTCTTAGTGTTGTGTAGACAAATGCTGCTCTGAGATCAGGTTGCTGAGGACATGGAGAGAAACTCAGCACTGGGGGGCCGTGTGGGTGGAAAGACCCCTGGGCACCATGCCTGGGAAGCCCCCCTGAGCTTTGCCCCCAGCTGCCCCCTGGGACCTGAAGTGCATGGTCAGCTCAGAGATGGGGCTGAAATGTGTGGGTGGGCTGAGAGCCTGGACAAGGCATCCCCCTCCCACTTGGTCTATTTCTGGCCCATGCGGGACCAGGAGGAGCTGTGAGCAGTACCTGGAGCTATCCCTGGTTGGTGCAGGGCCACTAGAAGCTGTGAGCTCCGTCCTAGGACTGTCCCTCGTTGGTATAAGACCATTAGGAGCTATGAGCATCGTCTTGGGCCTTTCCCTAGTTGTGCTGCCGTGAATACGTGACCTTGAGCAAGGCAAGCCTCTGTTCTCTAGTCCTCAGTTTCCCTACTTGTACAGTACGGGTGGAGCTTTCTTTATATCCCCGCCAAGCAGCTGAGAGGGAGACTCACAAGTGGAAGCCATTTCTGGGGGGCCTTAGTGGTTGGGTTACAGACCCTACAGCTCAGAGCCTGTCAGGGTCTGCAGCTCTTTGAAGAGGCTGAGGCATTTTGAGTTTTCTGCCCAAAAAATGGCTCCAGGAAGCTCCAGCCGTTCCCACTCTCTGGGTCCCTGTTGTGCTTCCAATCTTGGATCTCTGCTTTCCAGACCCTGTTGTTCCTCGTAGTGGGGGAGGTGTGGATCTGTCCCAAGGTGTAAGGGGGGGAAATAGCATCCCAAGGAGGCCATGCCTTGTCTCACAGTCAAACTGCCAGCAATGGTGCTCCAAATTGAACCCCGGCCTCTCTGCTCTTGGCCCCTCCCCTGTGCCAAGTGGTTGGGGTTGGGGTCTGAGGTGTTCAGGGTAGTGCCGGCCATGCAGTGCTCCCCACTATCCCAGTGTTGGGCCTCCTCACCACTGTTTTTGGGCACGTGGCACCACTTGGTGGTCTTCGTGGTGTCTGTGCCCAGGTGGCTTTGAAAAGCCATTTGTGCACAGGAGCCTGGGGCCACCAGCAGCTGCTCTGCTTCCTGGGGAGCCACGTCTTCCTCTGAATGTGGAGGCTCTGTGCCATGGACTGATCACACACCCCTTGCAGACTGTTGTGCGCACGGTGGGCACTCTGTCTCTGGAGTGGAAGTCGTGGCCGAGAGGATGAAGTCTGGGTCAGACAGGCCCGAGATTTGCCCTGTGCAGATGGGGCTGAGCCCGTGCTCAGTAAGACCTCACTCTGGCCATTCCCTGCGTGTGGAACGCCCTCCGCAACCCAGGCGCACTCACTCTCCTCCTTCAAGCCTCTGCTCACATGCCACCTCCCACCAAGCAACCGTAATCTGCTGTTTTTTCCAGTCACACTTAGCATCTTTTAACATGGCACATTTACTTACTTGTAGGTTTATTATTCTCTAGGCTGTGCACTCCAGGAGGGCAGGGAGTTTGTCTTGTTTATTCGCCAATGTGTCCCAAGCACCTAGAACAGTGTCTTGGTCATAGTAGGCACGCAGATAGTTGTCTGCAGAGGATTTCTGTTCTCTGAGGACCTAGGGTGTGCCCAGCACTGTCTGTTGGGGTGAGCATGTCAGTGCTGAGCACACAGTAGGTCTCTGACAGCAGGAGCTGTGAGCACCACTGTGGGGCTTATCATTGCTTCTCCCTCTTCCTGGATTTGGGCCCAGTGAGTCCTCAGGGCTCTGTCAGTGTTGTCGTGATTGAACAGCACCCCCAACCCCTGCTCCAGGCCTGCCTCACTGCACCTGGAACCATGAGTGAGGCCCGCAGAGACAGCACGAGCAGTCTGCAGCGCAAGAAGCCACCCTGGCTGAAGCTAGACATCCCAGCTATGGTGCCCCCAGCTGCAGAGGAGCCCAGCTTCCTGCAGGTAGGCCCTGGTCAGCAGGGGCTGTGGGTGCACCCCATTCAGTCCCCTCACTGTGACCCCGTTGCCCAGCCCCTGAGGCGCCAGGCTTTCCTGCGGAGCGTGAGTATGCCAGCGGAGACAGCCCGCGTCCCTTCGCCCCACCCTGAGCCCCGGCGGCCGGTGCTGCAGCGCCAGACGTCCATCACACAGACCATTCGCAGGTATCGCACTGTCCTGGCCACTCCACTGGAGGGAGCCGGGGGCTGTGGAGACTGAGGCAGGCACACTGGGCGGGGTCTGGGGTGGGGCCCTCTCCTGCCCCCGTGTTCTCCTGGGTCTTAGTCCCCACATCTCCTGTCCTCCTCCTGTTCTGGGGACTGACTGCTCGCCCATTACCCTCTTCGCGCCCCCTCCCCCAGTACTCACGCTCTCCTTCTTACACCTCTGTAATGCTCTGGCCTCTCAGCAGCCGACAAGTACGCTTTGGGCGTGTCCACACTCTGCCTCTCTTGGGTGCCCAGGCTGCCTGCAGGGCCCTCCCACCGCACCAGTCTCTCTCTTGGTCCCTGCTCAGGTGCCTCTTACAGGTCATGAGTGTGTTGCTGTTTTCTGGCATGTGAATGGCATGTGGCCTCTTGGGAGCTGCTGGCGTGGTTGGCATTCCCTGGGGCTCTTAACAGCGGGTGCTGGAAGTGTTTCTGTTTGCATGTCCAAGAGCTGTGTATGGCCTTCTGGGCCCTGTAGCACCTGCTGTCTGAGTTTCGTGGTGTCCTGGCTTTCAGCTGCTGCCTGGGGCCAAGCTTCCTTGGGCTGAGCTCTCAGCTTCCTATCTGGACTCAATGTCTCCCCTCAGGCCCCCTTTAGGGATGGGGTGAGGGCCTGTGCGAAGCCCTCAACTGGGTACGATCTGCTAGCTGTGGGAATTTGGAGTTGACTAACTGTTTAGGGTGTGGGCAGGGATGGCACCCACTCATCCTCTTAATTAGACCATGACTACCCAGACCCTGGACCCTGGGGTGACTGGAAGTCGGGGCAGGGCATGCTGTCCCGGAGGCAGGCCTTTGAAGCTCCCTGCCTAGGAGCAGGGAGGTCTGGCTGCTCCCTGCTGAGTCCTTCCTATGCTAGGGGCACAGCTGACTGGTTTGGAGTGAGCAAGGACAGTGACAGCACCCAGAAGTGGCAGCGCAAGAGCATCCGTCACTGCAGCCAGCGCTATGGGAAGCTGAAGCCCCAGGTCATCCGGGAACTGGACCTGCCCAGCCAGGACAATGTGTCGCTGACCAGCACGGAGACGCCGCCCCCACTGTACGTGGGGCCTTGCCAGCTGGGTATGCAGAAGGTATGCCACCCGCTGCCACCCCTGCAGGCCCCTCATCCCTCTCCCCTGGGCTGGGGCTGGGGACACAGCCTGCCTAAGCAGAGGAGGTTCCTCAGGAGCTCATATTCTGGGAGAGCCATCAGATAGTCCCATGAAGGTACCTGAGATACTCTCTGGGAAGGGGGACCTTGTGGTGGGGACAGGGTCCTGGGATTGTGCCAGGGGCCCAGCTCCTGGATGGGAAAGCATCCCAGGCTGAACAGCAGTGCAGAGGCCCTACTAGCAGGGAGAAGGACCCCTCTAGGGGCTGTAGGGTAGGGATGGTGCCCATGTAGCTGTCCAGGGGCCCATGAGGAGTGAGAGGGGAGGCAGTCACACTCTGTACGCAAGGCTCGTGTGGGTCTGGGTGGGCTAGGAGCCCCCATGTTGCTGACCCAGCCCTGACTCCAGCGTCCCCTCCCCTCTGCCAGATTATAGACCCCCTGGCCCGCGGCCGGGCCTTCAGGGTGGCAGATGATGCTGTGGATGGCCTGAGTGCCCCGCACACCCCCGTCACGCCAGGTGCTGCCTCCCTCTGCTCCTTCTCCAGCTCCCGCTCAGGTTTCAGCCGGCTCCCGCGGCGGCGCAAGCGCGAGTCGGTGGCCAAGATGAGCTTCCGGGCAGCAGCAGCGCTGGTCAAGGTGGGTGCAGGGGCCAAGGGTGGGGACGGGGACCGAGCCGGCTTCTGGGTCCCATGCTCAATTCCTTCCCCCAGGGCCGCTCGGTTAGGGACGGCACATTGCGCCGGGTGCAGCGCCGAAGCTTCACTCCTGCCAGCTTTCTGGAGGAAGACACAGCCGACTTCCCCGATGAGCTGGATACATCCTTCTTTGCCCGGGTAAGAAGCACCCAGGGCATCTCCCTGATCCTCTTCATCTCTGCATCCACCCTGACCTCACTTGTTTGCTCAGGAAGGTATCCTCCACGAGGAGCTGTCCACGTACCCAGACGAAGTTTTTGAGTCGCCATCGGAGGCAGCGCTCAAGGACTGGGAGAAAGCCCCGGAGCAGGCGGACCTCACTGGCGGGGCGCTAGACCGCAGCGAACTCGAACGCAGCCACCTGATGCTGTGAGTGCGGAAGGCGGGTGGGGGGTCCAGCGGGGGAACCTGTGGCCCATCAGGGGCAGCTGGACAAGGCTCTGGCATTTACAGTCTGGGGCTGATGGAAAGGGCTGCTTCATGGACTGGGAACCCACCATAGGTGGGAGACCCAGGGCTGCGCATGATGCCCATCTCAACTGCCCATCTATGGAATGGGATAGCAGTACCAGGGCCCAGGGGCTGGGCAGAATCCAGCAGGGAGCAGCTGGTGACATAGTTAATACTTGCTGAAGCACAGAACCTCTGGTGCATCCTGGTTCCCTCCTCCCTGCCATCCCCAGAGGGGTGCAGGGTTGCTCTTTTACTGGTAAGGAGGAGACCGGTGCTGAATGACTCACCCAGCATCTTCACTACTAGTCCTGGGCGGGATGGAGACAGACGGGTACCCCAGTTCCCAGAGGCTGCGGCGAGGAATGGAATGGTAGCAGGTTAGGGGGCTGGGGAGGGAGGTAAATGCGCTGGCTCCCTCCAGGCCGCTGGAGCGAGGCTGGCGGAAGCAGAAGGAGGGCACGGCAGCCCCACAGCCCAAGGTGCGGCTTCGGCAGGAGGTGGTGAGCACCACTGGGCCGCGACGGGGCCAGCGCATCGCGGTGCCGGTGCGCAAGCTTTTCGCCAGGGAGAAGCGGCCATATGGGCTGGGCATGGTGGGACGGCTCACCAACCGCACCTACCGGAAGCGCATCGACAGCTACGTCAAGCGCCAGATTGAGGACATGGATGACCACAGGTGGGGTGTGTGGTAGGGATGCAGCCCCGGCTGGCAATCCTCTGGGGCAGGATGGAGGCTCTCCGGTGAGGGTGGGGGCTGTGGGTTGGGGATGCGGCCCCTGCTGATGCTCCGCCTCGCAGGCCCTTCTTCACCTACTGGCTCACCTTCGTGCACTCGCTCGTCACCATTCTAGCCGTGTGCATCTATGGCATCGCGCCTGTGGGCTTCTCGCAGCACGAGACGGTGGACTCGGTGAGCCCCTGTGCCCTCCCTGGGCCCCGATGACTGAAGTCAGGGCTTGGACCCCCTCCTACCCCGGTCAGGGAGAAGAGGGGCCACGTTGGCCTGTCTGATGCCGCTCCCCAACTTCCTAGGTGCTGCGGAACCGCGGTGTCTACGAGAACGTCAAGTACGTGCAGCAGGAGAACTTCTGGATCGGGCCCAGCTCGGTGAGGGCGGGGCTGGGGGCGGAGCCTGGAGGCGCCGGTGGGTAGGGGGCCTGGGGCCACAGCTGCACGGACCCCTTCACCCACAGGAGGCCCTCATTCATCTGGGCGCCAAGTTCTCGCCCTGCATGCGCCAGGATCCGCAGGTGCACAGCTTCATCCACACGGCGCGCGAGCGCGAAAAGCACTCAGCCTGCTGCGTGCGCAATGACAGGTCGGGCTGCGTGCAGACGTCGGAGGAGGAGTGCTCGGTGCGTGTCCCTGCCCCGACCCCCACCCTTGTCTGTACCGTGTGTGTTCGCCCTTCAGATCTATCCAGTTGAGCGATCCTTTACTTCATCCTTGGCACATCGAGCCGTCCCTATGCGCGAGGCCTTTCCCGTCTCATTTCTTCTTATCCCATCCTCCCCCAGCTCCGTCTCCTTGCCCCATAGATGATCGTTTGATTTTTTGATTTGGTCTTTTGATTTGGGTGGACTCACTGAATATGTCTTGTTTGTGTGCATGTATCTTAAAGTTTGCATAACTGGTATTGCCTCTTTTTCGCACTAAACAGTTTTTAAAAAGATTCATCCAAACTTCTATCACATCATCTTATATGCAGGTGCCATAGTTTATACCAGTTCTCTGATTTAGGACACAGAGGTCGTTTCTGATTTTAAGTTAATAGTAATTATGCTGCTGAACGCCTTGTAACGGAATCTCTACCAACATGCATGTGCATTTCGAGAGTATAAATTCACAGAGGCTGAGCTGTAGAGTCAGAGGGAGGATTTCAGTGGTTTTGCCTTTGACCCCTGACTCCCTGACCCACCACGTTGCCCTGAGTGAACTAGGTAAGGGGTGGTCTCTGACCAGGGGCTGACCCTGCGTCCCCTCCACAGTCCACCCTGGCAGTGTGGGTGAAGTGGCCCATCCATCCCAGTGCCCCAGACCTTGCAGGCCACAAGAGGCAGTTTGGCTCCGTCTGCCACCAGGACCCCAGGTCAGTCATGCTGGCTGTGCTCCTACCTGCCTTCGTCCATGCCTTCCGGGGGGGTGTGATGGAGGGATGCTCCCCTTGGCGTTGAGTTGGGTGGAAGGGTACCAATGCTAGGGGCTTGAAGCAGGGTCTGACCACACACTTGGCTCATGCAGGGTGTGTGATGAGCCCTCATCCGAAGACCCCCACGAGTGGCCAGAAGACATCACCAAGTGGCCGGTGAGCTGGGATGGGGGTTGTTGGTGAGTCACCCTTGTCAGGTGATGGAGGAGGCCACACTCACCCATTAGTAATGCCAGAGACCCACACATTTTCAGATGCTGTGTCCCTGGCCTTTGCACAGTCTGTCCTGCCCCTCTAAGCAAGTAGTCAGAGCAAGAGAGCTAGCCGAAGACTTCCAAGGTCCAATGATATTATTCAAGTTTGACAGATGGCCCAGCTGAGGCTCAGGGTGTGGTGGCCTGTCTGAAGTCAAGGCAGGCCTGCTTTCTACCTCATGAGCTTGTCCATCTTTGCTTCAACCCCAAACATGGTAGGGGTGGAGGGTTGGAGGTCCTGACCCATCTCACCCCCATTTGTGACCCAGATCTGCACCAAAAACAGCGCTGGGAACCACACCAACCACCCCCACATGGACTGTGTCATAACAGGCCGGCCCTGCTGCATCGGCACCAAGGGCAGGTAGGTGGACCTGTGTGAGTGTGCAGCTGGTCTCCGGTCTCAGAGCCTTGCCCTAGGGCTGTGCCCTTCTCCCTCACCGAGTCCTAGAATAATCCAAATTATCAAGGAGTGTGGGGTGAGAAAGGGTCTGGACTTATCCAGGGCCAACAAAGGCGGGTGGGTGGGGCTGAAAGCTGCCCCTGGACCCCAGCAGTCCTCCTCTGCACAGCGGCCCCCTCCAAAGACTAGCCTGACCTTCCAGGTGTGAGATCACCTCCCGTGAATACTGTGACTTCATGAGGGGCTACTTCCACGAGGAGGCCACACTCTGCTCTCAGGTAGGTCCCCAGGGCGAGTGTGCCTCCCCTCTCCCCAGCCACTGTGGGTCCTGACGGGCCACTCTGCACAGGTGCACTGCATGGATGACGTATGTGGGCTCCTGCCTTTCCTCAACCCTGAGGTGCCTGACCAGTTCTACCGCCTGTGGCTGTCCCTCTTCCTGCACGCCGGGCAAGTGACACTGCGCTGGGTGGTGTGGTCTCAGGGACCCCAGGAGTGGCTGGCTGGGAGTGGCAGAGAGGTCCCTTTCCCTGCTGAGTGCCTCCCTGCTGCCACCCCCCACAGGGTCCTGCACTGCCTGGTGTCCGTCTGCTTCCAGATGACTGTCCTGCGGGACCTGGAGAAGCTGGCAGGCTGGCACCGCATAGCCATCATCTACCTGCTGAGCGGTGTCACCGGCAACCTGGCCAGTGCCATCTTCTTGCCATACCGGGCAGAGGTAAGGCTGCCTCTCAGGGTGGGGACCCTACTGTGTGTACCTGTGGTCTGGTGTGGACTCAGTCTATGTCAAGCACTGAGTTTGGGTCTTTACAGCGCCCAGCCTGGGAGCATCTGCATCTGGCTCCTCAGTCCTGATGCGCTCTTGGCCATGGGAGGTGGGATGGAAAGATGAGGCCCTGGGTCCAGGGGGGCCCACTCAGCCCCACTGGCTCACAGCCACCCCCACTGCCTCCCAGGTGGGCCCTGCCGGCTCGCAGTTTGGCATCCTGGCCTGCCTCTTTGTGGAGCTCTTCCAAAGCTGGCAGATCCTGGCGCGGCCCTGGCGTGCCTTCTTCAAGCTGCTTGCTGTGGTGCTCTTCCTCTTCACCTTTGGGCTGCTGCCCTGGATCGACAACTTTGCCCACATCTCGGGCTTCATCAGTGGCCTCTTCCTCTCCTTTGCCTTCCTGCCCTACATCAGCTTTGGCAAGTTCGACCTGTACCGCAAGCGCTGCCAGATCATCATCTTTCAGGTGGTCTTCCTGGGCCTCCTAGCTGGCCTGGTGGTCCTCTTCTACTTCTATCCTGTCCGCTGTGAGTGGTGTGAATTCCTGACCTGCATCCCCTTCACCGACAAGTTCTGTGAGAAGTATGAACTGGATGCTCAGCTCCACTGAGCTGGCTGCCAGCCCTGGTAGCCGCACGCTTCAGGCCAGAGCCAGATGGACGCGACCATCCTTAGTTTCACAGGCCTATGGGACTCACCTGTTTCCTGAACACAGACCTGTTGTGCCTTATTCACATCTGTTGAACCCTTCATACTGCCAGGCATTTATTACACTACTTCCTGTGATAACCTTCTAACTAGCCTCTTGACGACCACCTCATGTGGCCAATAAATGGACTGGGAGCGTTTTAGCTGCCACTAACTTGACCAGGGCTTCTTCCTCCTTCCACCTGGTTTCTGGCTAGGGGCTGCCGAGGGAGGTCCTGCAGGCCCCTGGCCTCCGACTCACAGTTCCCCAGGACATGCGACTAAGTGTCAGATACAGTCACAGGCTCTTTCGCTTCCCAGTGAAGACCCTCAGCCAGGTAGGCGCCCCTTGCTCCCCGCCTTCCTTAGAGTGGCTGGCAGCCAATGCTGGGGCAAGGCCTTAGGGCTGTGCTATCACATACCCTACCCCCCACTGGGAAGTACTCCCTTCACCCCTAGCAGTCCCAGTTCCACCCTACGCTGCCTCCCTTCTCACCGAGCCTGATGAAGGCACTGGTGTAGGAGAACCCTGTGGGCTGAACTGGAGGTCCTACGCGCAGTGTGCTACATGCTCGTTCCCACTGTGGGCTCTAGGATGTAGGCCCTGCTTCCCCACAAGCAGAAATAGAGATAGCTGCCCTGCTATTATTTCCTCCTTGCCGTGGAGATCATGGTAACAGAATCATGTGATTGGGGGGGGCGGGGTCGCCACAGGTCTCGAGTGTGACATCTTGGGCTTTAGGACTCAACTGCAACAGTTATCTCTTCTTACCTCCCATCCATGACGGGGGCAGCCCCAGTCCCTCCCACTCAGGATACCGTGGCTTTTCGACTTTTCAAAGTAAGAACCAAACAAGTTTATTCTGTACACAGCGCCAGGCCCATAGCCCTGCAGGACTGGCTGTGTGATCAGGGTATTTGGGCCCAGGGAGAGGCAGGCTCAGGCCAGGGGTACAGGAAAGAAAGGAGCACTAGTGCACCCAGTCCTAGACCTGAGGGCTGCAGGGTTCATGATGACAGTTCCAGGTGGACACAGCTGGGCTGAGGCCACCTCATCATCCTTCTGTGAAAGAGGGACCATGACTCGAGGGCACCATCCTCCTGGGAAAAAGCTCGACCACCGGTGAATAGAGTTGTCCTTATCTGGAGGTTTACTTTTGCCTCAGCTTTTTGATGAAGGAAACCTCATCCCGATTCCGGATACCATAACTGAAAGAGAAGGAAAGGTGTAAACTGTCTGACCTACAGAAGTATACATTTGTGACTCCCCACCAGAGGCCTGTGAGGGACCAAGAAACAATAACAGGTGGGGATGAGTGTGGCATCCAGGAAGGCCAGGGGGTGGTAATGGCCATCCTCCCACAGAGCCATACTGCACCAGCAGGAAGCCTTTCACCTCCATGCCCACTCTCATTTCCTTCCTGCTGGCACTGTGCAGCCCTGAGGTGCTGCTGGTGAGAAACAGCAGGGCCCCTCGAGCTGCACTTCTGCCTGCCATTCTCCTCATGGGGAGAGCCCCAGTGAAGCTCCTTGCAGGAGGGCATCACCTCCTGGGAGGGGGCTGCCCCACTCTGGCAGAGCATTGGGGACTAGAGGGCAATAGACCAGATGTCCCCCTACAGCTCAAGACGTGGTCTGTACTTACTCTCGGAGCTTCTTCCTGTCCTCTGTGAGCTTCTCTCCTGCAGAGGTCAGATGGTATGTCCTCCACACGTAGGACCTGCAAGAAGGGGACTCAGTAAGCTATATGCCCTGAACAGGGCGAGCCGAGTGGCTGTGCATGACAGGGACTCGAGGCATCAGCCTTATTGGGCCTGGGGCAGCTGTCCTCCCCATCTGGGCTTTTCTCCCACACAATGTACGCATCAGGCCCGAGGCAGCTGTGAGGAGGCACTGTTCTCAAAGGGCTGTATAGGGCAGTGGGTCCAAACACACTTTGCTAATAAAATAGGTGACAGTGCCAAGACTCAGCTAACAGGACACTTCATCCAGAAGGAGAGTGAAGGCTGGCAGCACGCAGGTGAGGAGGGACAGGAGCCCTGACAGATGCACCATCTGTAACTAGGGAGGCTCCTTCTGGACACACTGGAAATGGTCTAAGGCATCCCCAAATGAAGACATCAAGCAGCTTGGGTGGGGTGATGAACACGAAAGAGCCAGTATGTTTAGAAAGAACAGCTGAGGCAGGAGTCCCAGGCACAGAAGCACCTGCCCTGTCTGAACTCTTGTAACAGGGAGCTTGTCACTTCAGTGGTGACATGCTCAGGTGGAGCTGGGAGCTGCTGCTCCACTTACCAGCTGATGTGCTGAATGCCCCCTTCGCGCTCCTGCTTGAGCTGCACGTATCTCTGGATGGCCTTCTTCAAGTCCAGGACGGTGGCATTCTGCACTACAACCACAGCTGCAAAGAGGGGAGAAGATCCACAGTGGGAACCCACAGCTACGTCCTCAGATGGCAGGTTTGTGGTTGTCCCAACACCCCTGGGCACAGCCTGTGAGTCTGTGCTCACTGGCCTAACATCTTGCCCCTGTGCAGCTTGGACCGCAGGCCTGAAGGGAGGCGGGCGGCACTTACGCATCACTTCTGCATCCATCTTGCACACCCGGACTGTCATTGCTTGGCCATATTCTAGCGCTATTTGGGAATTGACCTCTTCCAAAGTCACCTAGAAAAGACCAAGGGTGGAAGTAGGAACCCTGGCTTTCTTAACTACCTCAAACAACAGCAAAGAAAACAAGCTGACAGCTGCCAAGAAGGGATGCTCCATTTTATGAAGCGCAAGGAAGGAAGGGGCCTCGTGCCTGTATATTAGGGTTTCTTCAGCACCCCAATCTCATGTTCTACCCACATTTTTATTTCATATCCAAAGCCGACAGAGTCTCTGGGGAAAGCAGGGCAAAGAGACAGGCAGGGAGAATGAACTCACAGGAGGAGCAGCCCATGATCTGGGTAGGGAAGCACTGGGCTTGACTGTCAGTTCACCCCAGAGTCCCCGAGCACCAGGATCTAGGCCAGGGTCCCAGCACTAGGGTAAGGTGGGTGTGCAAAATTTGCCAAGGCGCCAAAATACAGAAACGGTAATAATAACTTTAATACAACAGTGAAGAAATACAAGTTAATTTTAACCATCCACGTGACGGGCAAAACATAAACAAATTTAATAAAAGCAGTATCACACCAAAGCATACCGATGCTCGAGGCAAATGGAAAAAGCAGTAATACTCATCTGGTCTTCATTTAAGATTTAATATTTTGCTTACCTTTTCGACGTTGCTTAGACTGCTTTTGAGTCAACTTTGACTTTTAGAAATATTACATTAAAATGTCATTTATCCTGACTAGTAAGTTTTTTGGTGCCCCTTTAAATTCCGCGTCCCAGGCGAATGCCTCGCTGGCTTCACCCTGGGCCCCTGGCCTGGCCCGACCCCCGCCCGCAGCAGCCCCGGGCCGGCCCCTCCTGCGCGCGCACTTGGATCGGGAGATCGCAGAGCAGCGGGTCCTGCACCACCATGGCGAGGCCTTCCTGGAACACGTCCACCGCCTCAGAGTGCGGCAGCGCCTCCTCTTCGTCCTCATCGTCCTGCGGCGTCTCGAGCCGACCCGCGGCCTCCGCTTCCTCCAGGGCTGCCAGTGCCCGGCTGGGCTCAGTGGGCACCGCCAGCCCGCCCCAGCCAGGTAGCCCTGCCCTTGGTGCGCCCGGGGCCGTGCGGCTTCGATGACCAATGAGAAGTGCGAAACGGCCTGCCGCAAGGTCTACTGGGAGCGCGAAATCGGCTTGTCTATTGGTGGGCTCAGGGGAGGGGCGGCTGCCAGGACCAATGAGATTTGGAGGCGGGCGGCACGTAGGCCCCCAAGCTGCCGCGGGAGCTGCCGGGAACGGGAGCCTGCGGGGCGGAGTTGGAGACCATGCTGCTTTTCTGCCCGTGCTGCGGGAACGGGCTGATCGTGGAGGAGGGGCAGCGCTGCCACCGCTTCGCCTGCAACACCTGCCCCTACGTGCACAACATCACTCGCAAGGTGGGCCCGGGGTCGGCACAGGGCCGCGGCGCCTCTCGCAGGCCTCCCGCTGCGTCCGACGGCAGCCCCGGCGTCCGCCTGTGTCCGCTCTTTCTCTCAAGCCCGCTCCTGTCGGCTGCAGACCTGTGGTCGCTGCCCTCGCGTACACCCAGGATCCCGCCGGTTCTCATCCCCGGCGCCGCCACCCTGGCCGGGCCGCAGGCACCTCCTCTTCGGGCTTCCCGCCCCACGCCTGCTCCCTTCTCTGTGGTCAGTGGCCGGAGTGACAACGCCAAAGCCCGGTCAGATACAGGCCGTCCCAGGCTCAGACACCCAGCAGAGTAAAAGCCCGGGTTCTGCCAGGGCCTACCGGGCTGTGGCACAGACCCGCCTCCCGGCTTGTTTCTCTGATTTCAAGTCCTGACGTTCCTCCTCTTGCTCTTTTGCCCCAGTAACACCGGCCTCTTGAAGGATCTCCCATCATGCACGTGGCACTAACAGCGCGTTTGCACGTTATTTTGCCCGGTTCACTCTTCGCCTAGATAGCCGCCTTACTCGTTGATCTTGTCTTTACTTCAGTGATCATCGTATTTTAAATTGTAGCCCCTCCCTCCAATATATCCTCCTTCCCTGTTTAAATTTTTCATTGGACTGATTACCTCGTTACGTAATTTACTTACTGCTTTGTTGATTAATACTAGGACATAAGCTCTCCGGAGGCAGGGTTTTTCTGTTTTGTCCCCTGCTGTGTTCTAGCCTGAATGCCTAGAAGGAAACCTGGAATAGTGGGTGTTCAGTAAGCGAATGATGCACAATGTGCTATAACTTGTTACTTTCCCTTGATAATGCATCTTTACTTTTGAGAATACCTTTACTTCTTAGAAGTTAGAGCACATTGGTGCTGCCTCATTCTTAATGTTTGCATACTGTTATACTAGACCTATGGCTGTGTTGTGGGAGTTTAGAGTCTGAAACTATGGGAAGAGTGAACTCTTACATAACCCCGAAACTTCAGGGACAGATGCTAAAACTAGGGAAAGACACTGGGACCTTCTTTGAAAGCTGTCTGCTGGGAGCGAGTGGCTGGGATACTTAGCTAAATGGTATTGGTTGGCTTCAGTTGTATTTGTTTCTTTCATCTTGGGTAATCAAATTTCTTAGAGGTATGGGAGAAGAAGAGAGTCACACCTAAGAGTTTTTTTTTTTTTCTCTCCCCCTGCTCTGGTGCTTTCTCTAGTGTTGTTTTTTTTTTTTTTTTTTTTAGACAGGGCCTCACTCTGTCAGCCAGGCTAGAGTACAGTGGTACTATCATAGCTCACTGCAACCTCGAACTCTTGGACTCAGTCAATCCTCCTGCATCAGCCTCTCGAGTGGCTAGGATGACAGGAGCCACCACCATGCCTTGCTACCTTTTTTTATTATTTAGTAGAGATAGGTCTTGCTTTGTTGCTCAGGCTGGTCTCCAACCCCTGGCCTCACGCAATCCTCATACCTTGGCCTCCCAAAGTGCTGGGATTACTGGCGTGACTCTCCAGTCTGTGCAGAGATCTGTGACAGCCGAATCTCTCTCTTCTGCTTGGGAGACATCCCAGTCATGGTTCCTCTGAATTCCAGTGGAGCTTGCTGCTCTGTGTGATCAGGAGGTTTGTTTGTATTTGGTGCCCCTCCATTCTTTGTTGCAGGAAGGAAGTCTGGGAGACACTTGATGGCAGTTGCGGTTTGATGTCCCAGGTTTGTACCATTCACTTACGTGTAGTCTGAAGGCTTGTTTTTGTTTGTTAGGTAACAAATCGGAAGTATCCAAAGCTGAAAGAAGTGGATGATGTGCTTGGGGGAGCAGCCGCCTGGGAGAATGTCGACTCTACTGCAGGTGAGCAGGAGAAGGGAGAGCCTTTTCCATTACCAAGCGGGGATAATTGTGAGACTCTTGACCAGGCCACTCCATGGCAGAATCTGTGATGTGCTTGTGTGATGTAGCTTCTAAAAATAGAAAATGTTTCCTTCTTTAATAATTATTATTTGTAGTTGTTGATATTTAATAATTTGTTGCATAAACAATGTTGGTATAAGCCTTGGAGTCATACAGGCCTCAGTGAGATTCTAAAGGCAGCCTCTTATTACTGTAGGACCTTGGTTGGGTCTCTTCACCTGTCTGGGACTAAACCATATTCCTGGGTTGTGAGAGCGTGAAGTGCTTGGTTGGTAAGAGGCACTCAACAGGTGGTAGCTCTGATGACTGGAGTAATAAAAATCAGAATCTAAGGAAAAAAGTGTATTCTTTGTGTTCTAATGTAGACTTTTAGAAGTTCATGCCAGGGAGAATGAAACTGCAGTTGGGTAAAACAAATGTTTATTTCACGTCTTGATTCGTGTCTGATAGATTCGAGCAGGGAAGGAAAGAGGAGGGCCCCAGATATAACCTGTATCGAGAGGGGAAGAGCTGACTCATGATTAGTGCTATCTTTTTCCCCCTATGGAAGAACATACAAATCTGCTATGTTAGATGGATGATGTATCTAATGTTAGAGTCTGAGAGTATGTGAAGGTGTTTCTATCGAGAGCAGGATCAGTTTCTCAAAGCGAAGTCACTTTGAATGTAAACATACGCGTTGGGGCACTTTGAAAAGGTATGGGATGTGTGGTAAGATGCTGATAAGGGTAGCCTTAGGAACTATCGCCCGGATGGATGCCTGGACCGAGTCGACTGCTGAGAAGATGAGAGGGCGTGTGTCCATAGCCCGGAAGGTGATACACTTATTAGGGGAGTCTGCACGGTGTGCAGTGCACACAGCAGACATAAGTCACTGTCTCATTCTGTTTGTGCTGCTCTAACAGAATACTACAAACTGGGTAATTAATAAAGAAAAGAAATTTATTTCTTACATTTCTGGAGGCTGGGAAGTCCAAGATCAAGTTCCTGGCGTGTTTGGTGTCAGGTGAGTGTCTGACTGAGAAGTGTGCTAGAATGCAGGGAGCAGAGACCTGAGGCAGCCCTGGGCAGCCCCCAGGTCTCATGGGTGCCCTAGGCCCTTCCCTGGAAACCATTCTGTCCCCAAGGGCCTAGCACGCTCAGCCTGTGAAGAGCGTGGAAGTCTCCCCCAACCCCACCTCGAGATCTCTAAAATGTCTCGATGGGGGGTGTCCTTCTTCCGTTGCCTTGATGAGTAGCCTTTGCCTTCCTTCCGTCCATACTAATCTTACCAAATAACTATTTGACCACATCTGTGGTTTTCTTTCCTAAACACACTTTTTTATTCTTTACGTGGCCAGGCTGACAATTTTTTGAATCTTTACATTCTATTTCCCTTTTAATTATAAATTCTGGCTGTAAATTGTTTCTCTTCTCCAATTTTACTATAAGCAGTTATTAGAAGCCATTCAGCATCCTGAACTCCTTGCTGCTTAGAGATTTCTTCTGCCAGATATCTTAGTTCATTGCTTTAGAACTTTGTGGAAGTTCTGCCTTCCACAAAGTCCTAAGACAGAGACATAATTCACCCAAGTTCTTTGCCACTCTGTAATAGGGATGGCCTTTTCCCCAATTTCCAACAAGATATTCCTTATTTTCATCTGAGGCCTTATCAGAATAGTCTTTGCTGTCCATGTAGTTCTACCAACATTCTGTTCAGAATCACTTAAGTAATCTCTAAGAAGAATTGGACTTTCCTTATAGCTCTTCTTTTCTGGGCACACACCAGAATCACCCTAATGCTCCGTTCGTGGTAACACAGGCATTTTCTAGCATGTTACTTCAAAACTGTTTCACCCTCTACCCATTATCCAGTCTCAGGCATTTTGTCACGGCAGCACACAACAGAATAATTCAGTCACGTTCCATATTGTGTTTCCAATCAGTCTTCAACCAGATTCGAGAAGAAAAGTGGGACCAAGGGAGGGAAGGAGGAGTATTTTCAATGTCACAGGTCTCCCTGGTTCCCTCAGTGTGAGAGCATAGTGGGAATGATGTCACCGTTTTTAGATTTTCCCTTGGCAAGGGAGAGCAGAGGAGCAGGTAGGGTTTTTACCATCTTTAAAGGTACAAGGTAATACCTACTCTTAACAAGTGTCTTGCTGGGCGCGGTGGCTCACGCCTGTAATCCTAGCACTCTGGGAGGCCGAGGCGGGCGGATCATTCTGAGCTCAGGAGTTCGAGACCAGCCTGAGCAAGAGCGAGACCCCGTCTCTACCAAAAATAGAAAGAAATTAATTGGACAGCTAAAAATATATATAGAAAAAATTAGCCAGGCATGGCGGTGCATGCCTGTAGTCCCAGCTACTCGGGAGGCTGAGGCAGGAGGATCGCTTGAGCCCAGGAGTTTGAGGTTGCTGTGAGCTAGGCTGACGCCACGGCACTTGCCCCAGGCAAGAGAGTGAGACTCTTGTCTCAAAAAAAAAAAAAAAAACAAAAAACAACAAGCGTCTTTGTCGTGAGCATCACTTTCGTATAATGTGGATCACTTGTTGGTTTTTCTCATTGCCAGAGCCATGTCCCAAATGCGAACATCCTCGTGCTTACTTCATGCAGCTTCAGACCCGCTCTGCAGACGAGCCAATGACCACCTTCTACAAGTGCTGCAATGCTCAGTGTGGACACCGCTGGAGGGACTAGGGCCAGGGTGGCCCAGCTGCCTGAGTGTCTGCTTACCTTGTCCCCCAGGGTGGGTTCTCAGCTTGGATTATGAATTGTGTGTTTTTGCTGGTATGACAGAAAACTAACCCTTTTGGGGTGAAGGGCCAGGGTGTTAAGAAAAGTAGCCCATTTGCCTATCATAGTAGATGAAGTTATTAATGTCCAGGGAGTTTTTATGTGTGGGGAAGAGACTTATAACTAAGTATTTTCTGTTGAAGGTCCTGTGCATTCATCTTTTACATTTATTGGGCAGTTGACATTCCCTTACCACCAACCAACACTCTTTTTTTTTTTTCCTTTGAGACAGAGTCTCACTCTGTTGCCCAGGCGAGTGCTGTGGAGTCAGCCTAGCTCACAGCAACCTCAAACTCTTGGACTCAAGCGATCCTCCTGCCTCAGCCTCCCGAGTAGCTGGGACTATAGGCGTGTACCACCATGCCCAGCTAATTTTTTCTATTTTTAGTAGAGACGGGGTCTTGCTCTTGATCAGGCTGGTCTCGAACTCCTGACCTCAAGCGATCCTCCTGCCTTGGCCTCCCAGGGTGCTGGATTACAGGCGTGAGCCACCGCACCCGGCCAAGAGGCTAATTCTTTAGTTGCTTCTCAGCTTGGCACTGAGGCGCTGACTCCTCAAATAACCAACAACTGAGCAGTAACATCCGTCAGTTCACCAAGAGCCGAGGAAAACTACTTCGAAGCATTTGCTTTGGTTTTTAACTGAGTGTTGATGTTGCTCCCAACATGCTTAACCCTCGGGACAACTGTTTTCACCCAAAAGGCTGATGGTCTTAAGCCAATTTATTTTCTCTGGACACACTACTTGAGCTGAAGTGTGTGTGACATGAGCCACCACACCCAGCTAACACGATTTGTTCAGTCACCATCAGTAAATGCCTTTCTTTTTGCTTGGCTAACAGATGAGCCACTTGGATACTTAATTTGATTGCAGACTCATTTTCATTTTTAATTTTTGTTAAATTCTTTTGTATATTGAGAATAGTTCTAGTGATGATTGCTTAGTCTGATAACGTCAATCAGCTATAGTGTCATTGCAAAATAAACGATCTTTTGCCATCCAATTTGATAACACTCCACACTCCACTGTGCCTTAAGAACATGACATCCGGATTGCACTGGTAATAAGCAAAAAAACACGTTACAGTAATATGACAATGCAGTGGTCCTTGACATGTGCTGGGTTACAACCGCAACGGTGACTCGCAGCGAGCCAAGTCGCAGGGCAAAGTGCTGTCACAGCTATAGTGCAAAGCAGCTGTATACAGTACCTAAATGAGCATGGCGTTTCAATAAAACTTTATGGACACAGAAAGTCGGGTGTGGTGGCGCCTGTAGTCCCAGCTACTTGGGAGGATGAGGCGGGGGGGTCACTTGAGCCCAGGAGTTGGAGGTTGAAGTGAGCTGTGATTGTGCCACTGCTCTCTGGCCTAGGCAACTGTGAGACCCCATCTCTAAAAGAAAAAACAAAAAACAGCTTTGTGGATGCAGGATTCTGGGAAGATGGTGAGGGAGGAAGCACCAGGAAAGTGTCTTTCCACTTAGACAGCAAGCGCACTGGCAGAATCTGTCTGACGTGACTGTTCTGGAACTCTCAAGGCTATTCCAAAGCTTGCAACCTCCAGGGGAAGCCTTGGATGGTAAACCCTGGTAAGCTGAGATTAGTATCAGCCAACTTCAGCTCCTAGCAGCTGTGCAGCCCCCAGTCCTGGCAGGCAGCCGTGCATGTGTTCCTGGCACAGCTTACTGACATCTGGTGGAAGTCAGGGTGAGCAGTGAGGGCCCTGTCTTCCAAAAAATTGGGGATCTCTGTTCTGATTGCTGCTTCTGATGTTGCAGGTGCAGACACACAGGTGGGCACGTCTCCCCACACTCCAGTGCTCTCCTTTCCAGCTGCAGCATCTTCCAGGGGATCAATAACTGAAAGGGATGGAACTTCAGGAGCAGAATTTTTGTATGTTATTGATGTTAAACTGGTATAAAGTCAAGCTGGAGAGGCATGACTGCCCTACATTTAGGGCCGTAACCCTGGTGCTTATCCAGGGCTCCGTCTCTCTCCCTCCTTTTCCCCAGGAAGGGCCCTGTGCCAGCTGTCGCGGACGTTCTCCGCTGTGTGTGTTTGAGGATGTGATTTCCTGTCAACCCAGTCAAATCTCAGTTGCCTTCTTTGAGGGGTTCCTTATGGTTAATTTTTCATCTGGTGTTATGCACCATTATGATTTATTCCTTTTATTTAAGATGTGTTTTTCACTTACTTATTTTCTTTTAGGTTCTTTTTTATGGTTTCTGTTTCTCTTCTGAGATTTCCTATCTGTTCATCGGGAGCATATCTACCTTGATGTGTTTGAGCAAGGTTTGAAACCTTTGCTGTTTCCAGCAACTTGGTCCTAGGAGAGTCAGTCTCCACTGATTGCCTTTCCTATGGGTCACAGAGTTGTTTCTTCATAATAATTTTGTATTTATCTTGGAAATTGTGAATTATATATGTTATGGAGACTATGGATTCTGTTGTTTTCCTGGAGAATGTTAGTTTTTTTGTTGTGTTTTTGTTGTTGTTTTAGCAGGCTGAAAACTCTGTTCTGAGGTGGACAGCAGCTGAAACTTGTGTTCATGTTGTTTAGCCTCAGCTGGGCTGCTTGGAGTTGGCCTGCACATGCGTAGTTCAGGGGTCATCCAGAGGTTTGGGTGGAGTTTAGATGCAGAACTTGGGGCTCTCCTCTCTAGCTTTTTTCTTTCCAGGATTTCCTTCCTCCTTATACAGCCCTTGCGGTCTCTGCTTCTGAGGTTAGGGTGTGGGTAGTGTGGTGTGCTGGTCTTAAGTTAGTAAAATCTGGCTTCAGCAAGGTGGAAGGGACCTTAGCAGAAAGAAGGAAGCTCTTTGTCAGGATACTGAGGAAGGGATGGCTGCAGTGAGTGTAAAGTGTATGCTCGTAGTAGGTAAGGTGGGAACGCAGCTGATTAAAATTTAAATATTTGAAAGAAATGTAACGTGTCCCTAGTCATTGCTACGGTATTTCATGGGTGTGAGCCTTTGATTCCATCTCTTCATGGGTCCTGGTGTTTTCAGACTCCAGAGAGCTGCAGTCTTACCCAGACCTTATAAAAGAGGTTGTGATGCACACTATACACACAGGAACACACATATAAACACACACACACACACATACACACACTGAAATGTGACCTTATTTGGGACCAAAAAGAATACAGTCAGTAAATTTATGAAGATATGCTTATCTTGACTAATAATCAAGGAAGTGCAAATTGAAACAAAACTGAAATATCTTTGCATATCCTATTGGCAAAGATTAGAGACTGATAATGTTTACTGTTGGTGAGAGTAGAAGTTTGTGCAAAATCTTTGTTGGGCCACTTGGCAGTATCTATCAGTATTTATTTATTTACTTAGAGATAGGGAGGGTCCTGCTCTGTTGCTCAGGCTCAAGTGCAGTGGCGTCATCATAGCTCACTGCACCTCTAACTCCTGGGCTTAAGTGATCCTCCTGCCTCAGCCTCCCAAGTAGTTGGGGCTATAGGTGCCACCACCGTGCCTGGCTAATTTTTCTATTTTTTCTAGAGACGGGGTCTCACTGTGTTTCACGGGCTGGTCTTGCACTCCTGGTGTCTACTGATCCTCCCACCTCGGCCTCCCAAAGTGCTGGGATTATAGGTGTGAGCCACCATGCCTGGTCTCCATCAGTATTTTTAAGAATCTCATGCTCTACCAACTGAGCTAGGCAGGCACTGGTGTATCAACATTTTAAAATGGTAACCCTGAGACCCCACAATTCTACCCTAGTGATTTTTCTACAGAAGTGCTCATTCTGTTGATTGAAGATCCATACCCAGAACTGTTCACTACCTTCATTTAAAATAGTGAGTACAGGCAACAATCCAAATGTGCATTGCAGGGATTATTAAACCTTGGTATATACTGCCATTAAAGGCATGAGGTAGGTTTTTATGTCCTGACCTAGAGAGATGTTGCAAATAGCTGGAGGAACAAGAAGGCTGCAAGACTGACAGCTGAGCCTGCACCTCTGGTCTTGGGAAAGTGTAGAAGGGAACGAGGCCACTGCTCCATGCAGGGTCCTTGCCTCCTGGGGCTGGTCGAATGCACCTCAGTGGTGTTTCTTGGGAGGAACACAGAGGACGCTTGTTTGCCAGGCAAGAGACAAATCACTGAAGTCCACATTTGGCAACCCCGAGTGTTGTGGGGAATAAAAGGGTGTTTCACCTCACAATTCCCTGACTTAGATGACAAGCGGTGACAGTCACCTCTCAGCTGTACTTGGGACAGCAGCTCTGCAGTGTGCTTGTGGTTTCAGATGTGGGCGGCCTGTGGGAGCCTGCTGTGCAAAGCTCACGTCACCAGTCACTGCACTTATCTCCTGAATCAGGCAGAGGGGCTTTGCTGCACACCCAGGGACAGCTGGGTGACAAGTCACCTCCAGGTTGGGGTTGCCTGAGACTTGCGATGGGACTGGGCAGATCCATCTGGGAAGGTGAGTCTGTACTTGGGGCTATCCAACCTCTTAAGTCAGCATGAACTTCAGGAGGCAGAGAGGGACGAGTGGCCCTCTGTCCCTGGGCCCAGGGAACAGCCGTGGCAGTGTGGCGTTTGAGGGCATCACCCTAGTCTCCCTCTTCTGGTGTCCTGGCCTTGGGCGTCTCTCAGAGATGGCAAAATTTGCAGGGCTGACCATAAGAATTACAAATGCATTTCCAGGCCTGTGGGGGTTGGGGGTGCCGCTGTGACCAGTGTGTCCACGTTCCAACTGGATCGAAGGCAGGGCACGAGCTTGTCAGGTGGAATTTCTAATTACAGGAGAAACTTTGCTTCCTTGGTGACCGAACTGACCTTGGTGGGGACTGGAGTGGGCACTCTTGGGCTAGATGGAGGCCGTTGTGGTGGCCATGAGGTGGAGCTGAGGCCTGGGTCCCGGGGTTGGTAAAGCCCCTCCAAATCCCCAGGCATTTGTGGAGCTTCAGGGCAGATGAAGAGCTGGTAGGATGAAGGTGCCCTACTGGAGGCAGGTGGGAGGGGCAGCAGGCGAGGGGATGCCAGAAGGAGGTTCGACTCAGCCGCCAGGCGGAAGGAGAGGAGAGGGTTTGTGACGGAACGAACATCGCCCTTTCAGGTTCCTGGGGTCTGGACTAGTCTGTTCCTGTGACGAGCTTGAGGATGTGGGCCCTGCTGGGATCCTCTCCTCTCCCTGACCCCTGCGCTCTTCCTGTGACTCACGCTGTTCTGACTTCACCCTCTGGCCAGAGCTTAGCCACGGAGTCAAGAGTGGGTGTCCCCCCAGTGCGTCTTCAGATGATATCCCAGAGCCCCTCCCGCATGCCCACAGCATGAACGCCGTGCGGAGGCAGCGGTGGCCTCTGTGGGAGGTTTGGGAAGCTTGTGTTGAGCAGTCAGGCCTGGGTGCACAAGACACGTCAATCAGACGGGTTCTCACCTTCAAGGAGCCCCACGTAGGGACACAGCTTAGTGACGAGTTTGGATGGCGGTAGGGCTGCGCGGGCTGGTGGGGGCAGTGCCAGGCAGAAGGCACAACATGTAGGTGTCTCCTCACCAAGACAGCAGGAAGCATAGGGGCAGCGTTTCCCCCCATCTAACCGCCAGAGCCCCCAAGAAAGCTGCGTCAATACCCTAGCCCTAACCCTGGCCCATGGTCCCTGCCCAACCCTTGGACCCTGCCGATTCAGGGCCATGGAGAACGCTAGCGGCTGGTCCTGGCTCAGAGGTGCCGTCCGGCTGGAAGGGAGAATGGGGGTGCTGGGGGAGGGCTTTATGCAGGGAGAGGCATGTGATGGGGAGGGAAGCCAGGCAGAGGGGATGGTGCCCCCCGTGTCTCTCTACGCTCCTCTGACCTGCAACCTGCCCTTTGCCCTCTCCCTTGGGTCTGTGCCTTTATCCGTGATACCTCTGCTCCACTGGCAGCACCACCCCCTTGTCCTTCTCGGAAAGTGTCACCTCCCTCCTCCTCCTGCCTTGGCTGCACCTTCTCTGTGAGTGCCCAGTTTGTCCTCTTTGTCTGTGGGCTCTGCACTCGCCCCCGCTGGCCCTCTTGCCTCCGTCCCTCCTGTTCCCTGCCTGTGCCATCAGTGTCCTCACACACTCTGTGCCCAGTGTCATCAGGGCTTTCCATAGGTGCCAGAGGAGGCCTGTGTGTCCTGGGTGGCCCAGAGTAGGAGCCGGCTCCTCCGATTTCCAGCCCCATTTCCTGGCACAGCCTCCGTGGTCCCCAGGCTCCAGCTGCTTCTGGTGAACTCAGGCCTGTATTTCTTCATCCTCCTCCAGCAGACAGAAAACAGTGCTGGATAAGTGTTCATTTAAATAGCGACCTCCATCCCATCCACTTCTACGTTTCCCAGCTTCCTGGGTAGGCTGGGAGAAGAACGGGGGTCTCATCCCCTCCCAGCCATTAAAATGTATGGAATAGCCTGCCGGTCGCAGCAAGTAGATGCAGCGACCTGTGAAACTCACTCGGAGAGTGTGCCAGGGCACCAAGGAGCCTGGGGCTGCCTGGCCAGCCCCCCTGACGGTGGCCTACTCTGGCCTGAGATTCCGCCTGGCCTCAGGTGGGTGCTCAGTGTGAGGGCCAGGGAAGGTGAGGGGCGGAGCCTGTCTGGAGATCCTCCTGTGGATCTGGTAGAGCCTGTGGTCTGAGGCAGGGATCTGGCTGCAGGGCAGCCCACAGCTTCACGGTAGCCAAGGAAATGAGGGCGAGCGGGCTGCGGGGCCCAGTGGCCATCTGGGCCAGACCTCAACTCAGAGGTGGGGCTCTGAGATGGGACCAGAGTGACAGACTGAAGGCTGTGTCCACAGACCCAAGAGGGGAGAGGCTGTGCTGGGAGTGATGTCAGCCAGGCTCCCCATCGGGAATGGGGGTGTCGGGGCAGCACTGTCCTAGGTGGCAGTCACTGGCTTCTCCTCCTGTCCTCACAACCATCCTGTGACCTAGCATTGTCTGAGCTGTGGTCAGGCCTCCCTGGTGCCTTCCAGGACCAGGAAGCATGTGGTGGGTGTGTCTGCACCTGCCGTGACCGCCTTGCCTGGTGTCTGTGGTTGAGGGTAGGGGTGACCCCGTCTCAGTAATGTCCCGTCTCATGCCTGAGGAGCCCCAAAGAGAGAGAGGGCAGTGATGCTCTGTTGGAGGGGGAGCTTGGATTCTGCAGCTTCACCCTATTTATAAAGCATTTGTGGAGTCTTCTGTGGGGGTGTGCGCTGAGGGGCATCTCCCGTGCATTGCTCCCCAGAATCTCACAGGCTTGTGTGGAAGTTGGGGGGATATATGCCAAGAATAGAGCATCAGGTGCCAGGTGGCCAGGTATTGGGCAAGTCCCGGGTCTCTCTGGACCTCAGTTTCCTTGTCTGTTGGAGGGTGGTGACCCTGCCCTGCCCCGCTTACCAGGTCTAGATGGAAGTTTGCTGTGAGAGGGAAAGCAGGGCCCTTCCCCAGACGGTCACATTGGCTGTGGCTGTGGCTAGCTCTCTGGTGCCTCCCCAGGGTGTGTCCTGGCTTCTTGCTTTGCAGCTCTCAGGTGTCACGTGAAGGTCCTGCCCTACCTCTCCCACCCGTGTTCTAGCAACAGGGTCTGCTGAGCCTGGGGCCACCCCACCCCTACTCTCCAGCCACCTCCCCTTGGGTCAGCTTGTGGGTGGGCTGGCCTAATTCTGCACAGAGCTGAGTGTCCCTCCACCGCTAGGGCAGTGGCTGTCCACCCTCAGTCAGGAAGTGGCTGCTGTGCCTGAGCTTCGCCCAGGTGCCGGGCTCAGCCTCGTTCTGCCCTCTCACACCCAGAGAGCAGGCTGGCTGCTTCCCTGTGGTCCCCATCCCCTCCTTTCCAGTAACTGCTACAAGAGGGGACGGACACTGCTGCAGAGAGCCAGCTGGTCTTCATGCTGCGGCTGGTGCTGCTGAGCTCGGCACTCCATCCTAGCGAAGGATGAGGTCTTCTTGATCATTGGTCTTAGCGGGTCTGTTCTACGATACGGGATAGGCTGCCAGGAGTCGGGGCGGGGGTGGGTTGGAGTGGCGCCTGCTGCCCGTGGAGGGTGTGCGTGCCGTGGTCTGTGTGCATGTCTGCTCCTCTTTCTCCTCCTTATCGCTGATCAGTCTTACATAACCAGGCTGGCCCTGCTTCCTGCTCAGGGGCTGTCAGTGTGCCATCTGGAGCTGCAAGTGGGGTGATGGGGCGTCGGCAGCCTCCCACACCCAGGCACTTCCTGACACACAGCCCCTCATCTCCAGCCAACCTCTGGTGCCCCCAGGGATCCTGGGGCCCAGGACTCCAGCAACCGAGAGCCTTGCCCTTCTCGGGGCACTCTCCTTTGCAGGTCCCCTGAGAACAGGGCTGTGACAGTTTGGGAAGGGCCGTCTGTTGCATGGACACCCTACTGCCACCCTCGTCCACTTTCCTGGGGCAGAACCCTGGGATGGGTCTTTATTTAAGGAGACAAAGGGAGAGAGAATTCCTAGGGGCTAGCTGTATGACCCTGGGCAAAGGGCTTCTGCCTCTTGGGACTCAGCGTCTTTGTTTGTGGATAGGGACAGTCTTTCCCCGTCACAGAGCTGTTGTGAGAATTAAAGTAGAAAATATACGTTACGTAATCAGCACAGGGTGTAGCACCAAAGAGCTCAGTAACTGTTACTTGTGGCAGTTGTTGGTAGTGACCCATTCCCCCGGCCTGACTCCCCTGCAGGATGGAGCCGGGGTCCAGGGACAGAGGATGGGCTGGAAGAGGATGCCAGTCCCTGAGTGGAGCCTTCTAGGCAGCCATTGAGACCTAGCTGAGTGCAGGACCCACCAGGGGAGTTGAGTTGAAGGGTGCATCTTACACTGCAGCCCATGAGTCTTTGGTGACCTTTCTGAGCTTCAGTTTCTTATTCGTAAGGGCTGGACAGCAGGGCACAGCCTGTTTCACAGGACACAGTGAGGGTCTAGGTGCTGACCCACTCAGAGCACTCTGCTGTGGAGCTCCTCGTTGGGGTTTCCCTCCAGGGCGGGGGGCGCCTACCCAGGCCCCTTAGCCTGGTCCCTTGCAGGTCGGATGTTGGAGAGTGAGGCCCTGAGGCGAGACATGGGCACCTGGCTCCTGACTTGCACCTGCGTCTGCACCTGTGTCTGCTTGGGAGCCTCTGGCCAAGGGCAAGGAGCAGGTGGGGGCTGGGCACCATGCCTGTGGCTGGTGGGTGGAGAACTAGGGCATGGTTGGGGGACAGGCCTGCCTTCTGTTGAGCCCCGGGGAAAGGTTTTTAGCCCAAACTGTGCTGGCCATGTCCTTCAGGGGTCAGCCTGGACCTCAGCCCCACCACCTCCAGCCTCCCCAGCCTCACCCTCTTGATGCCTCTCTGGGCCTGACTTGCCCACGGACTGTGGGTTGGAGCCCATCACCTGCTAGGTCTCCCAGCTCTGCCTTTGAAGAATTCTCCTGGGATTGTTCTCTGGCTACTACCCTGTTAGGATGTCAGCTGTCAAATCCTCCCCTAACCCCGACTCAGCTCTTCCCTGAAGAACCCACTGTGGGCTCCCAACGGTCACTGTCCCTAGGGCCAAGAGCTGGAACGTTCACCTGCCTCACCAACAACATCCTCAGGATCGATTGCCACTGGTCCGCCCCAGAGCTGGGCCAGGGCTCCAGCCCCTGGCTCCTCTTCACCAGGTGAGGGTGGAGGGCCAGGCCCCCGGGCATGGGACAAGGATGAGGGTGGGGCCCCCATGATAGCAGCAGCTGTGGCCGGGATGGCGCAGCAGTCCCTGGTGCCGATGCCCCCCTTTCCAGCAACCAGGCGCCCGGCGGCGCACACAAGTGCGTCTTCGAGGGCAGTGTGTGCACAGTGGTGCTGCCACCCGAGGGCGTGCTCGTGCCCTCCGACAACTTCACCATCACCTTCCACCACCGGGTCTCTGGGAAGGAGCTGGTCAGCCTGGTGGACCCTCAGTACCTGCCCCGGAGACATGGTGAGCGGGGGTGGCCGCAGGCCTGGAGCGGAAGCCTTGGCAGGAACGTCCTGGCTGCCTGGGGGCTTGGGCAGGGCCCTGCAGCCTATGACCCTGTGGCCCAGTGAGGTCCTGAGTCCCTTCCAAGTGAGGCCCAGGGCTAGAAGCAGGCTGGGCCCCTGGGGGGGAGGGTGGCTGCAGGGGTGAGAGGGCAGAGGGCTCGGGTGAACAGGGGAGAGGAGGCCCAGCCCAGACCAGAAGCCACATGGCAGCGCCACCTTATCTCTGGGGGCAGGGGAAGCGCACAGGTTGGCTCCACTCGCTCCACTGGCCCCCTGTGCTGCTCCCCTACTGCAGGGGCAGGATTTTGGCAGAGGACAGAGCTACAGGGCTGCGAGCCAGGGCAGGTACTACAGTTTGAGTCATGGAAATGCACTGCAGTCATAGCAGGAAGGACTCCAGTAAGATGCTGGGAAGAACTTCCAGCAGCAGATTGTGAAGGAAAGGGAAGGCAAGATTTGGAAACCACCTTGTCTAGCTGTGGGGGCTGGAGGAGGTCATTGCTGTCTTGTTCCACTGGGGGCTTTTCTGGACCAGTTTCCCAGGGAGGCACTTGATCTGAGAGAGCCTTGACCTTGCCCCTGTGAGTCAGACCCCAGTCCTGGGTGTGTTCAGCGGCACACCCAGGCCCATGGGGCTTTGGCCTCACACGGCCTCACTCTGTTCCAGTTAAGCTGGACCCTCCCTCTGACTTGCAGAGCAACGTCAGCTCTGGCTACTGTGTCCTGACCTGGAGCATCAGTCCTGCCTTGGAGCCGATGACCACACTTCTCAGCTACGAGCTGGCCTTCAAGAGGCAGGAAGAGGCCTGGGAGGTAACGCTTTGGCTGGCTTCCCTGGAGCCTCTCTCCTGGGAGCAGCAGCCTCGGGCAGACCCCCCACTCTCACAGGGAGGTGTCAGCTTGGAACGGTGAGGGGGGGAGAGACCAGAGCCAGATGTGCGCACGCATGCGCACATCTTTGTATGCATGTATGTGCTTGTGTGTGAGTGTGTGTGTATGAGAGTAGGGTGAGTTTGAGTATATCTGTGTCTTTGTGCATGAGTGAAAGTGTGGAGAGTGTGCACGTGCACACGCGTGTTCATGTGTGTGCACATAGATATGTTTGCATGTAAGTGTACATGAGTGTGCCTGTGCCTTTGGTTTATATGTGTGAGTGTGCACATGTATATGCCTATGTGCGTGAATGTGTATGTGACTGTGGGGAGTGTGCCTCTGCACACGCGTGTGTATGGGTGTGCGTGCAAGTGTGAAAGCGTGCTGTAGATGCGTGACTGTGCGTAGGTGTATTTGTGCTTGAACACAGGTGTGTCTCTGTGGGTGTCACACGAGTCTGTATAAATGTACCTGCGTGCGCACATTCCCAAGGGCTGAGGGACCCAGCCCCACCCTCAGCACCTGCTAAGTGTCCCCAACCCCACAGTGGGCCAGGCACAAGGACCGCATTGTTGGGGTGACCTGGCTCATCCTTGAAGCCACCGAGTTGGACCCTGGTTTCACTTACGAGGCCAGGCTCCGTGTCCAGATGGCCACACTGGAGGATGACGTGGCAGAGGGGGAGCATTACGCGGGCCAGTGGAGCGAGTGGAGCCAGCCTGTGCGCTTCCCCTCCCCGCAGAGACGAGGTGGGCACGGCTGCGGAGCTCTCGGGGTCTGGGCTGGGCCTCCTCTCCCTGCCTATCTGAGTCCTGTGCCCTCTCACCCTCCCGGAGCCCCTCCTGAGCCGGCCATGCCCTGGTCGGCCCCCTGTCCCTGGAGAGCTGAGATGTGCAAGGAGGAAACGGACACCTGCCACCCTGCAGGTTTCCCAGGGACCCATAGTCAGCGGCTGTGATTAGGAGCGAGAGTAGCCCAGGGCTGCACACCAGAGCTGCTGCATCTGCCCGGAGGCTAGATGTGAGCTCAGTGTCCTCAGTGAGGACCGGCTGACCCTGTGTACAGCGTTACTGGGAAGGCTCACAGACATCACAGCTGGCTTACGGCAGGCGAAAAGGGTGAGGCCAGGGGTCTGAATCACCCAGGGCTCTTCAGCGGACGTGACGCAGACCTCCAAGCCTCTCACAGAGTCTTCACTTTGGCCCAGGGCACTAATGGGGGCCCCTTTGTCATGTGGGTTTGGGGAGAGCCTCCCGGCTCTGAGGCTGCTCACAGCCCTCGGCCCTTCCTGCCCACAGGCCCCCTGATCCCACCCTGGGGCCGGCCAGACAGCACCCTTGTTGCTGTGTCCATCTTTCTCCTGCTGACCGGCCTGACCTACCTCCTGTTCAAGCTGTCACCCAGGTAGGTAGCCAACGTATGTGTGTGTGCGCTCGCGCGTGTGTTAGTGTATGTGTGTGAGTGCATTAGTGTGTGCACGGTGAGGGTGTGGGGGAGGGGCACCAAGGGCCAACCCCGCCATTCTTCCCCTCCCCTCGCTACTGGTCCCGAACTGGGTGGGCTTTTCAAGTTTCCACCCGGGGCCAGTGGGGGCTTGCCAGGGGAGACAAGGGAAGGGGGTTTGTGGCAGAGGTCACAGATGAGCTTGGCCCCAACCAGACCCAGAGTCACCAAGACCAAAAGGCCTAAGGTCCTTGTGTCCTGCCTCTGGAGGTGTTCGCTGGTTTGCTCATTAGTTTACCCATTCTGTGAAAATGCAGTTTGGGGCATCTGGTGTGTATGGGACCCTGTTCTCAGGCCTGGCGGATGCCGTAGAAAACAAGACAGATGAGGTCAGCCATCCTGCCTCATGTGCCACATGTCGGATTACGAGAGGGAGCACAGGCACCATGCCAGGTGGTGGAGAGGGTGACAGGGGGAGGCCGTGGGGAGAAGGGTGCTGGGTGGGGCCGGGCGGAAGGGCGCCTGGCTTCTCCTTGGAGCAAAGGAAGGCACTGAAGGGTGTGAAACTGCGTGATGTGATCTGGCTTGTTTGAGAAAGGATTGCCGGGTATGAGGGGACGACGTGGGGGACTGCTGGGAGGCCACTGGGCACTCGTGGGTTACCCGTGGAGAGATGACTGGGCTTGGGCCTGTGAGAGGAGTGCAGATGGAGCAAAGTGGAGGGAACTGCCAGGGGTTAGGAGAAACTATGGGACATGTGGGTGGATGAGATGTGAGTGGTGAGCCCTGAGGTGGGGGGTTCATGAGATCGATTTGGACCTGCCGGGTTGGAGCCCTGTGGGACACCCGCGTGGGAGGACCAGTGGGTTCTGGGCAGGCAGGTCTGGTGCCCAGGGAGATGTTGAGTGGGGTGGGAGCCGCAAACCTGTTGATGGCAAAGACGGTTCCTGGAGGCGCTGGCTCCCGCTGTTGGCTGAGGATCCTGCCAGCCACTGCTCGCCCCTGCACCGACTGTCACAGCTCACGCTGTAAAGGCCACGTGCGTTGGTACGAATCAGTCCTACAGGGCCGTTAGCCAGGGAGGATGCCAAGTTGGGTCTGCTGCCCTGAGAGCAGGTTTGGGTGCAGCGAGAAGGGAGAGAGGCAGCGGGAGGGATGGGGCGGGCGGGCCATCTGCTGGGTGCAAGGGAGCTCCGTTTCCTGCAGTGGCCTCAGGCTTTCTGGAGTGGGGCCTCTGACTGTCCTCTCCTGGCCTCAGGGTGAAGAGAACCTTCTACCAGAACGTGCCTTCTCCAGCCGTGTTCTTCCAGCCCCTGTACAGTGTGCATAACGGGAACTTCCAGGTGTGTGGGGTATCATGGCAACTGTAGGGCCTGGGGGCAGGTGTTGCCCAAAGGTGTGGCCCGCACAGGATGTTGGCTTTGGTGAGGGTTGGGGGCAAGCGTGGGGACCTTGTCAGTGCTTTGAGCCTTTTTTGTATATATAATGGGTGTAAATTTATACATTGTGTCTCAAATGGGCAAAAAAATTAGCTTTATTTTCCATTGCTAATTTATTTTTGTTCTCTTATCTAGAGTTTCATTGTTGATAGAAAAAAACGTAACTTTCTCATGACTCTTCTCTGTTCCCTCTTGTTCGCAGCTGAGGTAGATTGCTAGTTCAAGGTACAAACCGTGGGGCTGTTGTCTGCGCCCACCCCCTGTCTCACCTCTTCCTTCTGCAAAGGTGTCTGTGTCCTGTGGCCATGGGGAAGGGTCTCTTGTAGTGTCTGTGCTGCCCTTGGGGCTCCCGCTGGCCCCTGGGCTCCTGCTCTGGTGGCCTGTGTGGCATGCCAAGCCCCTTCTGGTCCCCTGCAGAGCACACTGGCACCGTGGCCTATAAGTGGTCTCTATGTTTCCCAATTTGTGGACCCTGCTGGGCTCCCACAGGCCATGGCCAGCGTGAGCAACTCAGAGGGTCTGCGCAGACCCCTTCTCTCCGCACTGGGCGGGCAGTTCATGCCCCCTGGGTAGGAGGAAGGGGAAAGGAGAGCTCGAGTGGGTGGTCTCTGGTTTCCCCTCTCAGGCTCCTCACTTTGGAGAAAGGACAGGAATAGTGCTGGCCCCTCCCCCGGATCTGGGCCAAGCTGCCTCCCGCCTCCCCAGAGTCTCCCCTCCTGGTGCCCCAGCAGCTCCCTGGAATCTGTGGGGCAGGGACGTCTCCTCCCCGTCATGGCTCCAGCTTACTGTGCAGAAAAATCTTTTTCTCTCTCATGGGGAGCCTAGTTTTCAAGATTTTAGTCCAAAAATATGATTTCAAGCTTAACACTCAGCACTTGGTTCTTGAGAGAGTCCGCCTCTGTCCCCAGGGCAGCGGATGTGACTCTCAAGAGCTCTGGGCAGAGGTCGTGATTTGCCCTGGACTGTGTCCTCCCGTTGCAGGCACCAGTGCTTCTCCGCAGAACCTGGGTACTTGCCAGGGTTATGTAGATCCCCTTGTGGTAGTCTGGTGCTGTGGGTTGGTTTTCCAGGGAGCAGCACGCTGATGGGGGTGTGGTGTATTTGGTGCATTTGTTGGAGGCTCCTGGTCCTACCGAGGCAACAGCTTCCTTCTAGAGGTGGTAGCCTCTTGTGGCCCCACAGAAGGATCCAGGTCTGCTGGCCTTAGCCCAGCCTTCGAAAACTGCCAGTCCTGACAGTGTCTGCTGTGGTGTGTGTGTGTGTGTGTGTTGTGTGTGTGTGTGTGTGTGTGTGTGTGTGTGTGAGTGGGTAGGGCATGGGCTGGGGTGCCCAGTGTCTGTAGCTGCTGGAAGCCCTGGGACAGCATGCTTCCAGGGGTTGCTTTGTTCTCGGCACCTGTCACCACCTGTGCCCTGGTTCAGGCTGCTGTGAGCACCAGGCCTTACTCTGGGGAAGTGGTGCGGGGCCTGGAGGGACTCGGTCCCGTGTTGAGGCTGGGCTGGCACATGGGGAGAAGTCAGAATGTTCTGGACTCAGGTGCTAGTTGGCCTCTGGGAATGGATGTCAGAAGGGCTTCCTGGAGGAGGGGGGAGGCTGGGCCTACTGGGGAGGAGGCTGCTGCTCCCAGTGTGAGTCTTTTTTTTTTTTTTTTTTTGAGACGGAGTCTCACTCTCTTGCCTGGGCCAGAGTGCCGTGGCATCAGCCTAGCTCACAGCAACCTCAAACTCCTGGGCTCAAGCAATCCTTCTGCCTCAGTCTCCCAAGTAGCTGGGACTACAGGCATGTGCCACCATGCCCGGCTAATTTTTTTTTATATATATGTATTTTTAATTGTCCAGATCATTTCTTTCTATTTTTTTTAGTAGACGCGGGGTCTCGCTCTTGCTCAGGCTGGTCTCGAACTCCTGACCTTGAGGGATCCACCCGCCTCGGCCTCCCAGAGTGCTAGGATTACAGGCGTGAGCCGCCGTGCCCGGCCCCAGTGTGAGTCTTGAACATGCTGCCTGAGCCCTTCCCTCCTCTGCTGCTCTGTTCCAGACCTGGACGGGGACCCACAGAGCCAGTGTGCAGCGGAGCCAGGACAGCACCCCACAAGGAGCCTCGGAGTCTGGTGTCCCGGAGGCCTTTGCGCTGCTTACCTTTGGCCTGCAATCCGCGGGCATGGAGGAGGAGGAGGGCACTGGGACCCTGGGGGCCCGGAGTTGCCAGGATGTGCTACCAGCAGGGTGTATGGAGTGGGGGGGACAGCCCCCTGCCTACCTGCCACAGGATGACTGGACCCACGTGTCCCCCACCAGGCCAGCACCCCCAGAGTCAGAGGGCAGCAGCAGCGACTATTGTGCCTTGGGCTGCTGTGAGGGGCCCCACCCCTGGGCCCTCCCAGGCAATACCCAGAGCCCTGGGCCCGTCCCTGCCTTGGCCTGTGGCCTTTCCTGCGACCAGGAGGACCTGGAGGCCCGGCAAGGTGGCAGCCGGTCCCAGTCAGAGGCAGGGGCTACATGAGGACCTCCAGTGCATTGTGCTCCCTCCTGTCCTTGGCAGGGAGTAGGCTTAGTCCTGAAAATCCTAGAACCCTGACTCGGCCAGCTACATCCTGTCCATTTTGGGGAAAATGGAGCCGACCTTGGCTGAGCCTGGACCTCCCAGGAAGGGGCACTATGCGGTGGTCAGAGGTCCCATCTGGATGGAGGCTGGAGGTCTTTCCTCACCCTCTCTGCCTGGCACCTGTGAGGAGGGGCCTCTGCCCTCAG